>BMAO01004017.1:0-25000 GCA_019973975.1 Trichonephila clavata | reverse complement strand
TCGAACATTTCAAAAAATCCTCACAATTTTACTTCAAAATTTAAAATAGTAGTGAAATTTTGTAATTTGAAAAATTTCTACTTTTCTGTCTTTTTTCAACGTAAAACTATTTTTAAAAAACCTACATTCTCGTTTCCGGGGCCTAAAAAATTGCAACGAAAAAATTGAAAGTGAGTGAGGGATTTTTAAATTCGTACTGTTCGCCTATTCGAGGGTTATTGGCAATGGACCTCGAAATTTTCAACCATGGTCAAGTGACGAGGACGACACCTGAGCTTTCACCCATCTCTACTAATTACCACACCACACCAATGCAAGAACAAATTTCGAAAAAGAAAGTTTTAATGACATAGTTAAGGAAATCACACACACACAAGTGCTATTGTCCTGAGGGAAACAGGAAATTCCCTTGTGGATGAAGTTATTCCCTCGGTAAAAGCCCGTGCAACGCCGGGCTAAGCGGAGAGGAAATAAATAAAGTTTTTTCGAAAAAGTAATATTGGAAGTGCTGATTTTGTGAAGATAAGGGAAAATTTTCTACGAGAAAACCATGATACGCCCTCACGGGCCATGCTCTCACATCGTACGCGTCACACCCACACAAAAGTGCTGGCTTCAGAAAAAAAGAAGGAAATTAACATGGGGATTAAGTTATACCATCGGTAAAAGCCCGTGCAACGCCGGGCCATGAAGCTAGTAAATAAAATAATTGGATAGCAAAACTTCTGCTTCATTTATAATCGCTTTTTAGTATTATTTCATTTAACTTGTTATAATACTTAAACTTTTTCTACTTACTCAGGTTCTTTATTTTAATTTTGTGCAAGTATGTATCAACTGAGGTTAAATTCACCTTTTAAACGTGTTGACTTTTATAAGGATCTTCTTTAAGTAATGGTAAAGAGATGTAAAAAAAAAATTATAGATCAAAGAAAAATTACGATTGAATTGAAACTGCACATTGTAATTCAGCTACAGATGCTTATAATGATGCATCATGTTTTACTTGGGTATAAGACATAGCTATGGACGTATTTAAAATTTGTATCTTATTTTCTCTTAGTTATTTAAGGTATAGTCATCTCAAATATGTGGCCGTGGTCGCCGAGTGGTCATGCTCGTTATCTAATTGCCGGCGTTGTCTAGTTGCGGGTGCGAAGCTTTGTGGTGAAGACCCAGCGTGTAGAAGGGCTGATGCACGTTAAACTCGTCCAAGCTCAAAGTCTTCTTATTGGTGGAGTGAGGAAGGTAGGAGGAATTTGTAAGCTCAGGTGTCATTCTCATCAGCTGTCCATGTTTCAAAATAACGAGGTTCGTGGCAATTATCCTCATGTTGCTTCGCAGTTCTACGTAAATTTAATCTTAGCATTTTAATTTAATTTTAATGCTTAGTTTTTTTTTCTTTATACAAATATGCTGGAGATTGAAATATGAGTTTTAACTATTTGCGTGACAGAATTTGCTAAATAATTTGTTTCAAATTTACATTTGGAAAGAAATATAATACACATACTTTATTTTCCCATCACAACTAAATAATTCATTGCCACTGATTGTGCTTAATATATTTAGATGTAGCAAGTGCTCAGGGGAAAGGTAAATATATTTATTTGCTCTTACAAGCACTTACTAACTTGTATATTTGTATTACCAAATCTCTTTCGTTTAGAGGAGAAATGTTTTGTCTGGGAAACTTTTACCATATCAATAACTGTTTAACTGCTTATGCTTTCTTACAGGTTCAGTAAGCATAAATTATAAAATTGTGTAGAGTAAAAAGAAATAAAAAGAGGCAAAATAATTGTAACACTATTAATCCAATTGCAACAATTATTGTCTGTGTAACAAGTTTGAATTAATTTATTTTGAGAAAATTTTAGAAACAAAATTATGTTATGAAGTTTCGTTTTCATTAAATTGATATGTATAATTTGACATTTAGTTTCTTATATTTATCGTATTGTTAGGTTTTTAAAAGCATTTTTTTTTATTTTAAAATGTAGTTCAAACTGTATGGATGTTGAAAAATTACCATTCTTTGGAACACTCCGTACATGCATCAGCCCACTATTTTCTAAAAAAAAAATTTTCCGACCATTTCCCAAACACTCTCTTGTGAACAGACTTTTTTTTACGAATAATAAAATCTCGCTATTCCTTACTGACCATGGTAATTCTAAAGTATAATTCAACAAATTTAACCTGTGTACCCTTCCAAACTTTGTGAATGCAATGTTGTTAGTGAGCAAAGTGTAGAACACTTTTATCGTTTTTTGTTGAAAATTTAAGAAAGAAAGAAAATGTCTAAAGGTTAAACTGCATGCTCTTAAAATCAACTGGCCTATTTTTTACAGCTTGTTTCGAATAAAGATGCGCTCGTATTATTTTGTATCCTCATTGATTGTATTTTATAAATATTTCATTACTGTGTTTTTGTAACTTCATTGTATTGGTTTTATTTCGTAATTGTTTCATTTTGTAATGTACTTTTTTGTCTTTGTAACTTATTTATTTTGTTATTTCATGATTTTAAAACTTTATTTTGTTGTTTACTTTATATTTTATTTATTTTATTCGTTTTACTTCTGTAAGCTCCAGGTGATACTTGCATGCACGCACACACACATGGAAATTATTTTATCTGTCTTTAATAATAATAAAAACATTCTATATTTGGTCATTACAATAAATGACCATGAAATAATTTTTATTGTCTTTCTGGTTACAACGTCATTTAACATCTAGTAATTTTTTATAAAAAAATTAAAGACTTAAAATTTTTAACAGTTACTTCCACATACTTTCTCCCTTTATAGTTTAAATAAGGTGTGGGTAGACGTTTTCCAGGACTACTAATTTATTCAAGGAGTTGCAGTTCACTCAGTGGCGTTGGTGAAATGCGTTTCCTTCTTTTTTTTGGAAGTGTCACATTTACACTCATGTCCATAAATTAAGGAAAACGAAGTTCAGGCAAAGAAAGAAACAGAAGCAAAACAAATTTGACTTATTTGTAAAGTCTATTTATTAAACAAAAGGTAAAGAGCAAAAAAGATGCTATATGTTTGACATAATTAATAAAAATTGCGATTTTTACTCCCTGGAGCAAATTTTAAAAAAAGAACCTATCTACAAAAAACAGTATAACGTGGTTAGTATGATGGTTAATACGGAGTATGACTCCCGGACGATGCAATACAGGCCTTACAACGCCTACGCATGCTGAGTATCAAATTATCAACCTGATCTTGGGGAATATTACACCACTCATCAAGCAATGCCCTCCGAAGTTCCGGTAGACAGTTGGAAGGGGGTTGACGGGCTGCAATTCGTCGTCCAAGCATATCCCACACTTGCTCTATTGGATTCAAGTCCGTTGAGTAAGTTCGTCTACATGTTCTACATTGTTCGTCTACAATGTTTGCACCTTGAGGACGGGCGTTGTCATCCATAAACAGAAATTCAGCACCCATGGCGCACCGAAACAAACGTACATGTTGTTCCAGAATGACATCCCGATAGATGTTGCTTGTCATCGTTAAACTCTGAACATGCGGGTCAGTTCTGGAACCAAGAATAATTCCTCCCCAAACGAGCCATCCTGCACCACCGTAACGGTGTCGTTTAATGGTGTTCTCTTGGTGGTAACGGGTACCTGGCGCTCTCCATATGAAAGTCCGGTGAGAATCAGACTGTAAACTAAACCTGGACTCGTCGGAAAACATCACACAAGACCACTGTTGCGGTGTCCACAATGCATACTCTCTACTCCAGATTAATCGCAGGCGACAGTGAGTTGCGGTAAGGGGAACACATCTGACAGGCCTACGAGCATATATACCAATGTGCCCTAAGCGTCTGTACACGATCTGCCTTGAAACTGTCGTACAGGCAGCTGATGAGAGCTGACGAAATAGGTCTGATGCTGTGCTCCATCTGTTTCTTTTGGCAGTAACTGCCAAATACCGGTTATCATTCGGCGTTGTAACTTGGGGGCGACCTGTGCTGTAACATCTACTCAGAATTACTATCATCTTGGAATCGTTCCCAAAGCCTGGAGATGACACTCTGGGCGATTCCAAGTTCCTCGGATACTTCCAGCTTGTTACGTCCACATTCTAGTCGTCCGATAACTCTACCACGTAAAAAATCATCCAAATGCTTCGTTTGTGCCATAACTATGCGGTTATTGCACTGAAAGGCTTTTAAAGCGCTTGTGAACAATTTTACTTCTTTGCCACCATTCCTTATATACCCCTCTCTTACACTCTCGTAAATGTGACGTACTATCCGTGCCATCTGGTGGTTTCCTGTAATTTGAATATTCTTCTTCAAGATGTGTGTGATGATTCTACAGGTGAAATTTTTATTTTAGAGTTCAATTTCTGTGTAATTCTGAATTATCCTTAATTTATGGACATGAGTGTACATGACACATATAGTAAACACATTTTCCATTAACCGTTGTAAAAAAAACCTTTATTCCCATTCTGTATTGGAATTGTATGCTTTCTTTTCGTAATACTTGTTTTGCCCATTGAATCCCTTATTAAGTACCAGAGCATATACTACTTTTACAGTAAAACTCCAGGAATACAAAATTGTCAAGTTGAATGTTTGAACAATTATGAGTAACTGCTTGACTGAGGACATATTCAATGCAGCGAGAAGTTAACGTACGTGAATCAATGAATCCGTAATTTAAAAAAAAACTTTAAAAGTTTCCGCGGCGTCGTGGAACATGACGACAGCGCGAAGACGCGGGGTGCTAGTTTATGTCTCAGTAACCAATCCCGGGCTGTTGCGGCAAGAGTTGATCACATCAATGTTTATTCTCTTCTTCAATCGGCGTGTTGAGAAAACTAGTTCCTCCGAATGGTATCGCGTTGATTGTTTTTCCCTCGATATAAACCGTGAACGTGCCATGATTCTTCGTGTGCTTCCAATAAAGGTATAAGTGTCGTTTACACATGTATCGAATCTTTGCTTGAATAAACGAAGTCGCATCGTTTGTGAAAAGCCGATTCTCCAGACTAGCTTGCATCGGAGTTCCTTAAATATGCTTCTTTTAGTATGCACGTCTTCGGTCTTTGAACAGAAGGTTACCCAAAATGTGTTGTCATTCACCTGGTTGATCACGATCGACTTAATGCCCTCTCCTAGTTTAAGGATGTTGATATCAGAATGTATATAGAGTGATAGATACTGTACTCTTGATATTATTGCATGCCTTAATGACAAATCATTGGGGGAAATTACCTCTTGCAATTCCGCAAAGCTCATGCGCTCCCCAGATTGTATTATATTTAATCTGTTCAAGATCGGTTTGAAGGACTTTGAGTATGTTCTGGAAATATACGTAGCTATTTAATATTCGTACATAATTCCAGAATGAACTCTCAATAAATTTGTTCATTGAGCTACTGGAATCAGTTGTAAAATATAATTATTCAAAGAATATACTCATTTAAACTATAACCAAAAGATCGAATTTTACTTAAAATTCCTTTTTTTCAATTAAAATGACAGAATAGGAAATTCATAATTTAATTCAAAGATAAAAAATATATCATTTTCTTTTAAATGTATATGTTTTAAAAAAAACATTCACTAGCATTGGACATCATTAATCTTGAAGCTTATTCACAACCTACAATATTTATTGTACTGATATCCGTATCGAAAATGTTAAGAGTCCTCTTATTAGTTGATGCTTTTTAGTTGACTTTGATTCAATACTAATGACCATGGTTAGATGACTTTTGAAAATATGAATTTTGAAAGAATGAATTTATGATGTTCCAAGTGCATAAATGATTATTTTAACTGAACTTGCTAAATGCCAGAATAAGGACCTTTCGCAGAGCAGACTGTTACGAGACGTGCAGAAAGAGAGTAAATTAGGCTCCAGAAGGTTTTGAAGGTTTACTGGGATGTGTTCAGCCATCGCCAGCTGCTACTCTAGATTACGCGGGTGAGGGTCCATGGCTTGAACAACCCAATCGAGACTGTCCATTGAATTCTCGATTGGGCTTAAGTCAGGTAAGTTTACTGGCCAGGAAAGAACGGTTAACTCACTCTGCTGCTCTTCGGACCAAGCACGTACTCTGCCAGGTGTATGATATTTCGTATTGTCCTGCTGGTAGATGCCACCATCCTGAAGAAAAGCATTGCGCATATTGGGGTAGACATGGTCCGCAAGGACAGATGCGTGTTCTTCTTTTGATCCATCGTGCCTTCCAGAATAACGAAGAAACGCAGAGAATTCCAAGAAAACATTCCTCAGACCATAAAGCTTCCTCTTCCATCCTAGACCGTTTCGGCAGTGGTTGCAGGGTGTTTACTTTCAGAGGTTTCATGTCGTATACGCTTTTGTCCATCTGTCTGATAGATTGTAAAACGTGATTCATCGAAAAACTCTACCTGTCGCCACTCAGTGGACGTCCAGTTGCGGTACTAGTGTACAAATTCCAGTCTTCATTGTCGATGAACAGCAGTTGGCATAAGTGTATGAACTAGGCTTCCGCTTCGGAGGCCCAGACGGAGCAACGTTAGCTGAATAGTATAATAGCTTCTTGGTCAGTGTCGGTTTAAGTTCATTTCAGCCCCTGGGAACAGAAGATCTACAGACCTCCTTGGTATTAGAGGATCGAAATTTATAACCAGAAAATCTGGTTAAGTCCAGCTTATCCATGCTTTTCTGAACCCCCCAAGGCCCCTGGGCGCCCGCCTCAAACGTCCAACGAATAAACCGGAACTTCCCTTGGTTCATCTGGCGGACAGTTGCTCAACGGTAGCACGTCTATTCGTCCAAACGCATCTCCGCAGCCGTGGTTCACCTCTGTCATCTATGACACGTGGTGCACCACATTTACCACGTCGCTGGTTTTGGACAAACCCATTGCGCCATGAATGGTATACTTTTACCACAGCGGCACGCGAACCGTTCACAAACTTAACCATTTCGGAAATGTTCTACGCTTGGCCCGAAAGTCAATGATCATGCTCTTTTGGATGTCGGATAAATCGCTCTGTTTCTGCAATACGCCAACTATCGCAATGGTTTTCGAAGCCCTCACACAATCTTTATATATGCTCAACTTCACTGTCTTCAGTGATTGGTTATTTAATGTTGACGTCGAAAGTACGTTGTGGTCATATTAATGTGACTAGACTGTGAATGATATCAAAGATTTCCAGAATTGGTAATCAGATTTGTCGTATGATTCATTTGTTTTAAATATTATCTACAATATTTACACAAGCTCAGAATGTAAGATGTTCTATATTAGTATAATAGTTTAAAAGTTTTTCTCTGGAGCCTTGGAATTTTTAAAGTGACTGGTGATGAATTATAATTCTTGTTGTATTTCATCACTCCAAAAATTATTGAGGATCTCCGTTAGCCGAGTTCATAATCACGAATTTTTAGCCTTCCTTAATTCTGCCGAGTCGTGGGTTCGTTCCCTTGTGTTATTTAATATCCGCCGTTTAAAGTGTGGGGTACATATAAAATTTTTGGAGACAATTTCCTGACGTTGATGTGGTAGTTTGGAGAGGAGAATACATGTTCTAGTTACACCCTCTTCACATGTCAATACTCAAAACTATAAGGTCCATTGCCAAGAATCCTAGTTTGGTTTCAAAGTACAACTTTAACTAGCAACGAAAAAATTATCCTCCTTAATAATAGAGAACAAGGGTATCGGATGCTCTTATCTCAGAACGAATGTTTTATGAGAAAAGTAGTTTTTATCATTGATAATTGAATCATATGAATTTTTTAACAAAAAATCATAATAGAAATTTATGTGAATAAAAATGTATTACCTTTTATGAAGGAATTATCCAGCGAAAATTTAAATTACTCTGACGATGTGAAATAAATGTATTTTCACTCTAAAATAAACCTTTCTAATAAGGAAATATTGCTTTATATAACAAAAGCAAAATTTTAATTTGTCAGTATCGCAATAAAAATAGTAAAATTTTTTATACATACGAAGTTTTAAATACATGTGTGTTTACATTTTATTCGTCATATGTTCATTTTAAAAAAAGTTAAAATATAAATTATTTTAGGAAGTACACTTTAATATTTTTGTCTTCGGAAACTTGTGAAATATATATTACTTAAAATAGGCAAATGTAATAAATGAAACGCTATTTAAAGAAAATATACTTTTTTTCTAACACGTTTCTATTGAAACATTTCAAAATGCATTCATTTGTGATTTATAATAAGCCAAAAAATTGGAGTGCAATAGATATTCCTATTTTTCAATTCCTACTATTTGTTCACACTCTTCCTATACATATTTAGATATATTGTTTAAATTTTCAACCGTTAATAAAATACTTTTTATTCATCCACTCAAGTTCAAATACATTTTTTAAAATTTATAGCGGATGGTAATTGATGTTGATACAGTTTTTCAAATATTAATTAATTAATGACATTTAATTAATAGATGTATTTTTGTCGATATTATTAATCTGGATGGCAGCACCATTGGACAAAACAAATTTTGTTAAATTTGTGATGAAGATTTAACTTAACACGAATAATCATATGCTAGTTAGACATCAGCATTCCGTTTACACTGGTTTTAAGAAAAAAATCTTATCTATTATATTCAGCTTTTATTAAAAAACTTAATTACAAGTTTAAAGTAGCTTAAAAGTTTTTAATGTTAATTTAAAAGGTATTTTGCTACTTAATCTTGTGATTCTGCCATATTTATATTAATTGTAATTATTTAATAAAAAGTGATTAAGATAAAAATTTTCTTTGTAGACCTTAAGAATTGACTTTATTTTTTTATATATATATTCAAAAAATACTTCCAAGATTATAGCGGATCTAGAAATATTCTTCAAAAGTAAAAGAGAAGTTGAGAGTGGGTGTTGGAAGAATAATTTAATAAAAGTATAATTTCATTGGTTTAACTATATCACGCAAGAACAAAAAATTGTTTTAACATTACAAGAAACAAAGCTCTTGAGTTTTTATTTTTGATATTCTAATTTTAAAAATGCTGCAGGAAAAGCGAATACAATGATTCAATTTGAAAAGCGAGTTCAAACAGCCAGTGAAATATAACAAAAAAATGTGGTTTTTAGCTCCTTTTTCAGTTATTCATTTCTGCGATGATGCTATTTATTTGTTGAAATTACATAATACATGTTTCATCTTCTTTAAAGTATTTTATTTGATATACATACATATACGATATTTATATTTAAAGCAATAACAAGGGGGAAAATATTTTGTTACTTTATCAGAAAAAGTAAAACTACATGGGATTGTATTTTTTTTCCATTTCACTGATTATGTTAATAGATTGCCACCTTAATAAAAAGCAAAACTATTTCTTTTCTAACAATTTTTGAATTTTTTATAAAGGATGAAAACAAGCTACTCTTTTTTAATTTTATTTTTACATGCTTGAAGTGTCTCATGAATATTTATGTACAGTTAACATTTAATGCTACATCACATTTATATATTTGACGCTTTATTTTTAATGTTACATCTATTTTCAATCTCCAGCCCGAGTTCGATCGAGATTGTAAGTTGCCATTTTTGTAAATAATTCATTATTTCTTACTTTTCTATGTTTATTATTTTCATTTATATTTTTGAAGTATTAAATATCTTTATGTCAATTTATTTTATTGCTCGCTATAAAAAATCTTGGCAAATATTGCTATTAAAATGCACATATCCTTATATTTAAACCGTCAAAAAAATTTTAATGGGAATACATTTTAATCTTAAAATATTTTTGGAGGATATAATAAAGATTTTTAAGAGACAAGCACTTAAAATAACTTGAACATTACAGAAACAATAAACATTTTTACCTGCTTATGAAACTCGTTATTTTCTTCATCATTATTAAATGTAATGATTTTGAAAGGAAACAATTTTTTTATAAACATTTATTAAGAGCTGAGCCCTCTTTTCTAACTAGAATCTAAGGTCACTGACTTCTGATAGATATTTAACTACTCAGAATTACATAACGGGAAATATTATATTCACAACAATAATAAGATTCATTAATAGTTGACGAAGCTTGATGCAATCATCAATCATGCAGTTATATATCCTTTATTTGGTATTCATTACATGTCATTCATAACTCTTTCGAAACTCTGGTCAACAAAAACGACATTTTGCAAACGTTATTTATGAAATCTGTGTGTATATATATGACATTGAGAAAAGAGCAAGATACACATTGAGAAAATTTAGTATTTCTTATGAATGAGATTCTAAATTTAATATAGTGCTCAGAATATATTTAGGTGACATATAACGAAAATTTAGTGCGAAAAGGAATTATTTTATTTATCTAATTATAATGTACTGATATAACGAGTGTAAGAACTGTTAGATAAGTTACAAATCAGAACACAACTACAGTGTAGAATTCTTGTGATGTATGCAATTTTTTATTGTTGTAAAGTATAACTATTATTATATATAATTAGCTGCAATAAGGAGAATATGCAGGGTGCCTCAAAAGTAGCGGTCAAACCTTGCACAGCTGCATTCCTCATTGGGAATACATTAAAAATGCCCAAAGACTGTAAATGCACAATCCATATTTTACGACAAAATACGGTAAATGATGAGGAATGAATGATAGTTCATGATGCAGCTCTGCCACATTTATGTCCTCTTCACGTGATTGGTAGGATATGGCATACACCGGCCGCTGGATCGGACGTGAGGGTCTGGTTCTTTGATTGTCATGATCAACAGATCTCACATCATTGAATTTGTCTTCTATGAAGCGATATAAAGGAATTGGTGTATAGTGGCGAAATAACCACACAAATGGGATGATTTGCTTGTCTGCATGCTGCTCGCACTTCTGTGGACACTACGATACAGCGGTGTGTGCACTTAGCTATTCCAGGACGAGTTCAAGTTTGCTTCGACACTTTGAACATACGTCTCTTTAAATATTTGCTCTAATACGGCTGTGATGCCATACTTTGTTTTTTCATATTTTTTATCGGGAACTATGGATCTTACAGATACAGTTTGGGCCATTTTATGAACTCCCAACTAGGAATCTAACTGTGCAGTGTTTGGGAGTTATTTTCGGGACATCCTATATGCGTGGAAGAGAGTCATTCTTTTCTCCCAGAAAATTTTGTGTTCGTGGTAGTCATGGTAACAGATTCATGTCTATTGCATGTCATAGCGCAACAGAAGACCCAGAGTTTAGACATTTTGATGTGGCTCAAATTCCTCATATTGACATAGTTTGGGGGGGGGGTGGCCTAATCGGCACCCCTAGCTCTCTGTCTTGCCTGTCTAAAGGTATGGGGGAAAACAAAGCATCACCAGCAACTTCTATAATAACAATTAGTTATATTTATCTTTAAACACACTTAAACAAGCACAAGTGAAACTACAAAAGAAAACCTAGGAGTGATATATAAAGCGTTATCTAATCTCAATAACTCTAAGTAAACCCGACTACGTGAACCAGATAAGGAGAACAAGAACTAATGAACCGATAACTAATTCTATCTCTCTTAACTCCTCAATATCTAACGATTTAATCTCTTAGCAATTACTTCTTTAAATCGCGCTATGTTTGTGAATGAAATATTCCAATGTTCACACTTACGTAACAGCTCCCCGGCTCCTTCTATCTTGGATCTACAAAACCTAGACTTTACATAGTCAAACTAATTTGAATATCATGGTTTCTTCTTGAAAGGCTGTGAATTAATATGAATGCTAGCCCCAAAGTTTCCCCAAGAGGATTAGTGAAAAAATGACGTGAATAGATCCGTCACAAGTTTGGGAGTTAGAAGTGGAGTGTCAGTTCAGGTGTCGTCCTCTTTACTTGAAGGTACCTCAAAACTACGTGTGTTATATAGCTGTGATGGTTAGTCTGACCCAATCATCAGTGTTTGAGAGTTAGAAGGATGATTAGAAATAGTCAAAACAAACACAATTTATTTTCAAGTCTCAACAACCTAACAAACGTGAACAACCCAAGATTAGGAAATGCACCACTTAATCAAAAGGGGAGCAAGAGGGAGGAATACGATATAAATAAATTGAAATATAAATTTAATAACTTACTTTAGGAATATCTTAGCCTTACGCATTCCAATAATCTAAGATACTTCGTTGATACTAAGTTGATCTACTTCAAGCCAACTCTAATCCGATTTAATTATCTAATTGACAAATCGTCAATCTCAAATATTAAGCATATAACTTACTGAACACTTTCGTCTAGCTTTCTATTATGTTAATCCTCCCTGCTATCTTTTAGCTTCTAACATCTCTCATTTGTCGAATCCGAAAGTTAATACTTAAATACATGACATAATTTACATAGACCGCGTCTTCTTCTTCGGGCAAAAGTTTTTAAATGCATAGTATTTAAAGAAAGCTTTTCCCGAAGAGGATTATTAGTAGGTACGCGGATAGACTCGTTACATAGTGCGGCATTAATAAAGCATTCAAAAATTTTTTTTAAGAAATGGGAAATGAACTTTTGTTTTAATTTTTGAGTCAACATTTTTGTTGACATTTTCACGTGCTCTTATGGTTTAGGGCTTCTTATTCAGAGAGATATTTCTAATGAATTCAACTTCATATTATCTACTCTATTTCGCAGCAGTAATAAACGTTAAGTATTAAATTTAGAACATTGTCCGCTTTATTTATAATTGACGAACTTTGACATTATAATCAATCTTGCGTGTTAGATGGCTTAGAATCTGTTGTATGGCATTTATCATCGTCTACGATAGAGAAGATCACATTATGTTTTCATTTAGTGATTAATTTTCAGCCAAACTAATTTAACTGATAGTTAATCAGGGGAATGTAACTGTATTAGTCTTAAGACTTTGGCGAAGTTCAACCTATGAACTGTAATACCTGTGATTTTATTTACATAAAATATATGAAAAATAAAATAATTTCATCTCACTTATTCTTTTCGAAGTCAAAAACTATTTCTAAAACAATATTTACCATGCCAGTAAAAAATAACTTAAGAGATAAATTTAAAATCCTTTCTCTGAATAATCGTAATATTTTCAATTTGGCGGAAAGATGGAAAATATTTTGTTCTTATGTTATGATTTAAATGTTCCAAGAAATGTCATTTGATTTTTATGTTTTTCCCATACGATCTGATTCAGTTTTGAACCGGAAAGATTTTTTATTCTAAGACAACATATGGTGCCTTCTTTTCTTGTTCATCTTTCTCAGACTGAAACTAAATTTGAATTTCTTGATTTTAATATAAAAATAAATTACGAAAACTGATTGTGTTAAACTTTTACTGAATTGTGTCAATCTAGAGACTTTATAAAGCAGAATGTGGAGAATTTTTTGACTAAATTCCTTTAAAGTATTCATAAGTTTTTAACAGATGTTTCAATTCATAAATATTTATCAAAATGAAGATTTGCATTAAAATCAGAATACTTGAGTAGTGCAATATTCTACACAGTAAATTCTTCGTTATTTGTTATCTTATTTTTTTCTCCCATTACTTAGCGTCCCATATGTGATTGAAATTGTCTCTCACGTGAGTTTTGGATACTTTTTTTGTCTTAGAAAACGTATAGGAAGAATCAAAAATTTTATAACGTTGCATATTAAATGAATAAGGATTAGTTTCATTTCAAATCTGAGCACTAGATTACACAAAGTAAGAAAATTCAAATTAAAGGAATTTTAATAATCGGAAATGATATTAATTTTATATTTACAGTGAAATGGTTATTTGTTTCTTAATGGGCCAGCACAAAATTATGTTTGTTCTACGAGGGTGAGTCAGAAAATAACTTTCCTTTGTCGACTGTGGTCAGAGTTGTGTATGGAAGTCAAAACATAGAATGAGACATAAAAAGTAAGACATAACTTTATGTTTCCTCTTAAGTACCAAGTACATTGAGATATTTGTCACACCGCTTGACAAACTTCAGAAAGCCCTCCATGAAAAACTCAGGGCTTTGCATACAGAAGAAACGTTTAACGGATATGGGTGAAAGACGACACGTCAGGTTAACACACAAGACACCGATACTTCATTCGTTAGTACATTGGGTACATGCTTCGCGGTACTGTGACACCCGGTCGAAACTATAGAAGGGAATTCGAAAAAAGTGGTCTGGGCTTCAGAGATCTGGGGTTCTGCAGTTGGATGACTCGGCGACGGCAGCGCAAAACCATATTGCAACTCTTGGTTGGGAGTGCCAACTCCATCTGCAATCTAATCCTGATCTCGCACCAAGTGACTATCATCTGTTTCCGACTTTGAAGAAGAATTTCGCCGAAAGACGCTTTGGAAGCAATGCTCAAGTCAAACAAGCCGTCAAACTCTTCTTCCGTATGCAAAGCCCTGAATTTTCCCTGGAGCGCTTTTTGAAGCTAATCGAGCAGTAGGACAAATATCTCAATATACTTGGTACTTATGTATAAAAATAAACTTATGTCTTATCTTTAATGTCTCATTCCACGTTTAGACTTTTATAAACAACTCTGACCCCGGTCGACAGGGGAAACTTATTTTCCGACTCACCTTCGTATTTTACACTCCATTCAACCGTTTATAGATTATATAATTTGTATTGTAAATGATATATATATATATATGACAGGCCCCAGGCCTGTGGGTTAAATGATGAGGCATTCTATAATAAACTCTTCTTTAATTCTTCTATAGTAATCTAATATCCAATATGGCGTCCATTAGGCGCGCAACACTATAGATCAATAGACGGTAATCCGGCCAGGAGTCCACCAGCTACTTCTCTCCAGTACGCGTTCGCCTTCGTCAGCGCTCGCTCCACCTTTAAATAGGCTTACTTACCCACAAATCCTTACGCGATGATAAAGAGTTCGCTCTATTTTTATTTATTACTCCCTTAATTTTAAAGCTAATCATTTCAAACCTGACATATATATATATTCTTATTAAATTCATTAAATTAATTAGTATCCAACGGGTAGTAAAAACCCATGTATTCCATGTTCCAAAAAAGACATGTTTGTATAGTGCCATTGCAGACCCACCATGCAGATGATTCAGATGCAAGTTAAATTTATCGAGCCCGAAGTCGTCCCGTTGGCGCGGTGCAGTCGTTTAAGGAATGTGGTGCCAGCTCAAGTGTCCTCCTCATCACTTGACCATAACTGAGAATTATGCAGACCCTCTTTAATAACCCTCGTGTTGCTTTATAGACACACGTTCTCCTTCCACGTAAAACCTTCACTCACTCTCCCAGGAAATTTAGACCAATCTAAATTTATTGATGCATTCAAAAATCTGGCATAAGGGAAGCACATAAGCCCCCCACAAAACTAATTTTCGAAAATGATTAATAATGTACATTATCCCAATATCCTTTTGTAACAGATTATTGTAATATAGAATTAACAGAAGAATTAGTTTTACATAAAAGTGTTTTTAGTATCGCAGCATTAAGCATTAAAAATGTCGATACTACAATAAGAAAATAAATTTGTCTTTATAATCAGATTTGGCAAAGTCTTATAGTAAGATGAGTTCAAGGGTTAATGAAAATACACTTTAATTACATTTAATGCAGAAATCAAAATCAGTGTGAAATAATCTAATCAAAAATATTTTCATGTCGATAATAACTTTTAATAGGCAGTCGTGTAGCCTACCTATTATTACACAAAGACTTTTATTTACTTAAAAGTAAATGGAAGTTTTCAAAATAATTTCATTACTATCTGTTACGTGAAAAATTTACAGACTTCAATTTTTCATTAAATTAATAATTTAATTACTTACATTGTTTTAATGCATCCTATATATTCCTTTCTCAAAAAATTATTCGCATCATTTTCTAAATATGGTACTCAGTTGTATTTGTTTTTTTTTCATGTCTGTTTCATTTTTATCTTGAAGATGAGCTCTTAAGGTATCCTACTAACGTACAATTGTGAATGTTGCCAAAGATTGACAAATTGTTTTATGATTTTATTTTAAAGGCCATCTTATTAGCTTTATAAAAATACCAAGTTTGTTATTTCTCCGTTCACTAAAACAAAAACAAGTGTTTTAGTAAAAGCAGATGCCATTACCTTAAGCAAGATATATATATATATATATATGTCATACTTTAAAAAGTGTTTTACTCGAAATTTGTTTCCTTGAAAATGCTCAAACGGCCGTGAAAATGCTGGACCGTGATTGCTAAACAAGTTTTGAAAATATTAAACTGAAATTTTTTGTATTGTTCTGCAAAATATAGTAAATGTATTTTAACCGGCAGATTTATCAATCATTGCTTTATTACAAAATTTACTGTCCCTTATGTGAATATGATCACTGTTTTTCAAGCAATTTCGTATAATAACTAAGATAAAGTGCTCTGGTTTTTTGTAAAAATTAAAATATCTTTTATCCTGAAGGTCATTTCAAAATTGAATAACTTAGCAACACATCAAAATTGAAAAATTGAAAATTTGTTCATAGAAAATTTTGGTACAAAATGGGCCCCGATTATATTATTTTTTGTAAATTTTTACCTATTTCTTCCCATTTTAGTAATAGTAATATCTTTTTTTCTTCTAAATCTTAGCATATTTTTCTTAAAATGTACTAAATAAATCTAAAAATAACAAAAAAATTGCCATACCTTCAGTTTTTTAAAAAAAGTTGTCGCAAGTAGTCGGATACCCCTTGAGGATTTGATTGTTGTATAGTTCCACATAGTATTAAATAATGTATATATATGCAATGGAAAATAAGATATAAAAACCTTATTTATTTTTCAAAATGAAAAACATTGTTCCCCTATTATAACAACCTGTGTGTGTGTGTGTGTGTGTGTGTGTGTGTGTGTGTGTGTGTGTGTGTGTGTGTGTGTGTGTGTGTGTGTGATTTTAATTCTTCCCCAAAACATTATTTTCTTTAATATGACCTTTTTGCTGAAAAATTCTCATTAAGAAGCTCAGGCCCTTTCCTCAAATGCGAAAGTTGGAAAAAATTTATTATACCAGACGAAACCATCAAAGTTATTTTTCCTAATCATCCTAAGTGTACATATGACACTACTAACGGTTTTAATTATTCGGGAAGCAACTGAATGGTATTTACATAGTAATGCATTTATAACTAACCCTTCATCAAATTTAATATTTGTGTTCACCTCTAAGAACTGCAAAATGAATTGGAAAATCTTCAAGCTCCCTCTTTCATTAACTAAATCCCAATTTTGCATAATGTTACCTTATTTCAAAGTAAATTAAACTTGTCTAGACAAAATGAAATCTGATATACATTTTATCACGAGCTCTATAGTTATCAAGTCTTTTCCAGAATTTTAAATTAGGATGTCTTAGCAGTTAGAAAATAATCCTTTGATTAAATACTTTAATATTCCGAAATTGTGCAGATTTCATACTTTGTAATAATTTTTTTCCACCATAGACATTTAAAACTTACATTAAATATATTAGGAAGAATATTAATTTTAAAATTTGAGGGATAGTTCATACAAAGATATTTTGAATTTGGTAATCATCTACAGGAAGGATAATTAAATTACATCTGAAATTAAGTTCGCTATATAACACTTAACTTTTATTTTCCGCTACATCTTCAAGTCTTAAATTAAGTACCCAATTATTTCTCCAAACAGATGGTCAAAACAGAACACTTATAACCCCAGATCATTATTTTTATAGCCCATATGCCATCCTTAACTTTTAAGTATAACTCCTTAATAAAAAGGGTACTTAACACATCTGGACGAAAGTGGTAAAGTCACTTCGATTTCATTTGGCTCTGTTTTGTCTCAGCGTAAGGTTTGGTGATTGCTCGCTGAATAAAACCGTTTTTAAAAAAGCTCGGTGTTGACTTAATACACGACATATATATATATATATAGATATAGGTATATTGTTTGAAAAAATTAGGAGACCTCTTGGATGTAAAGAAATTATGCAAATATATCTAATGATAAATATCACAAAACATCCATAGTGTGTAGCGCAACAGAAAACAGAAGAAAAAAAGTCATATGGTTATTAAATTTCATGACTTACAAATAAAGAAAAATAATTTACATGCACAAACCACATGATTTTTTAAAAAAGATTTTCCCTTTCTCATTTGTATCACTAATATTTAGATTTGATTTTGAAAAAAGTTGAAGTGGAAATATCACAATGTGATGTACTGAAATTCATGAATAGTTGGGAAACAATAATCGGGTTCGGGCAAATAATAGAGAGTCTTGAATACGGGGGAAAACAAGGAACTCTCGCACATTCTGTTGTAGTAGCAAGAAATGTTATTCCAATGTAGTAGAATCGAATCGAGGAAGTAGGAAATGTTAGACGTTCACCAAAGGCAATGTTGTACACGTTTTTTTCCCTGTAAATCTCCGTTAACATTTCGTCAAGATCAAACAGCCAATGCTACTCAGCTTCTAAAATGTTTGCTTTTGGCAACACAACAAAGAGTGTTAAGCCACACAGTCCGAAATTAACAGTATCAAATTGACCTCTCTGCATGTAGGCTAATGATGTGCATTTCGTTCACCTGAAAACACTGTGCGGCTCCAATAAAGTAAGTTGCTGAACATCGAGAATGAATGTATGTATCGGAAGTTTGGTGCTTTCTAATGAATCTCAATTCAATCTTAAATATGACAATACGTGCGTTCTGGTATGGAAAAAAAGGGGCACTCGAGAAAATCCTACGTTAGCTCGCGGAAAATTAGGTGGACAGGTAACAAGATGGGCTGATGGTATCGACTAGAATCAGCATAAGTGGATGCACGATCCACATATTATTCAGAATGCATTCTGAAATTTATGTGGATGAGGAACTGAAACCTCATGTCGTACCTTACATGACACTCATTCGCAATTCTTATCTTTTAACCCAGCACTTCTTGAGCAGGGCATGTCATACCCCCCGTCTAACTTTTCCAAATGGTCCTTCTAAACTTTTTGGATAGTTTCTCGTGTGGCTGATATTAAGGTCATATACTTTGAGGGGCCTTAGCTTGTAGGTGAATTCTAAATATATATTTTTGAATACAGCATCTTCGGGTATGTCATATCCTGCGCGTGAATCGCCGTTAAAGTTCTGAATGCATGAGCACGCTTTAAATCTTTCTTATGCTATGGCGTATTGTTGTAGTTATGATGAAGAAATGTGATATTTAAATAATTTAATTGATTTAGTATTTAATAGATATAGTACAACAGAATTTTCGGATGTAGAAAGTCTCTGTGGAAATGATGAGGAAGAACCGAATGTTGAATAGTATAATATCAAGTATGATTTCTCTACTGAAATCGATCCAGATAATTTAACTGAGGGAGCAATTATTGTCCTTATGATAAAATGACCACATCATATTGAATGACTATAAAATGTAATCGTTAGTCTATAACAATATATTTTGTGTTGTCGAACGTTGCGACAATAAATCCGCAAATTATTTTGTTAAGTAGTTAGAAACACTTACTAAACATCGAACCAGACTCTGATTGAAATGTTTTGGATTTTATTTACAGAAGAATGTAGAAACCAGCAAGCAATGCTTCTACGAATTTTTTTTAAAAATTAAGATCCCGTGAAAACATCGCACTCACTCCCGTGAAAGGAGTGTGAATATAATGTACTGAATGCCCTAACAAAAAGAACAGAAAAACTCAATTTACGTGTGAAAAGTGTAATAAACATATTGTATTCTCTACTTTTCTTCCTTTTTCCACCTTTGTATACAAATTGTATGGTAGAAACAAAATGCAACATTCTTTGGGTATGAGATACCTTGCACGAGAACTTTCGTTCTTTTTTTCACGTGAGTTTGATGCCGGATGTGATGCAGCGTAAATTGTGGAAAACATGTTTGATGCTGAAACAGTATTCATGCTCATTTGAAGTACATCTGATCGAGCATGTGTAGGACATACTCAGAGGTTGCATTGCTGCGAGTGTCCTGTATGCCTCCGCTAATTTTCTGGAACTTGTAGAATGCACTTCTTGAAGAGTGGAACAGTATTATCCTAAGTCTTAACGATAACTTCATCCCATCCAAGGAAAGAAAGTACGCGGCCCCCTTAGAAAATTATATGAAATATCCTTTAACCTTTTCATATAATATGTTTTATCATTTATGTGTAACTAGAATGCTGCTGTGAAGCATTTTTTCATGCTCTTTCCATCGTTTTAGAGAATTAAAGCTACCTTACAAATTATTTTGCTTCTTCTGTTTTATATTATGTTAATTTTACTTTACTCTACTTCTACTTTAAGCTCATATTTAGATGTTTCGCATAATTTTCTTCATACATTTTTGTTTGCTCCTCTAGTTTTTGAAATTGGTATTGTTACAAATATATAGTTTCTTCATACTTTTCACTCTTTTCGTGATTAATTTTTTTCTAGATAATCCTAGTGTGCAGTCGCTGAAATTTTCTTAGTTTTTCCAACGTAGTAACTGTATATGTATACGTAGTCATACGTTATTGTTAAATACCAAGCAAAGCGGGTAGGTAACGGCTAGTAACGATAAGAAAATTTTCAAATCTTATATCTTTCGATCAAGCAAAGCGAATATACTCGTACACTAAAAAATAGAGAATTTCTGTGTTTCATTAATAACATTTTACTCTGTACTCTTTTGATTCTACTATGCAAAAGAATTGCAATGGTGCATCTATGTAAAAAAAAATGTTCTTATGTAAATAACATAATTTTATTTAGCAAATCATTTGAAACATAGGAAAAGAATTCAATATATAGATGTTTCGCAAACTCTAAAAATAAACTTGTGTAAATTTTTAAGAATCCTCATTGTCACAAAAGCAATAAGATATTTTAAAAGAGCATTTTTTTTAAAAAAAATAAACATCTTTTATAATTTATTATTTACATACGAAATTGGTTTGAATTCACTCACAGCACACATTCCTATATTAGCTTCTTTGTGTTTCAGTTTTATATTAGCTATGTTTGGTATTTACGTCTAGGTGTCAACTGTCACTATTTTTTATCTAGACATCCATCGTTGTTTGACATTAGTAAATGAGATACATTCTGCATTGCTTATTGTGCTTGACATCAGTCTTTCTCAATAGTGTTTAGTATCTATTCGATTTATTTCGTTCGTGAATAGATTTGTTCCCGTCAGACAGTCATTTGCGAGACAGTCCTCTGAGTTTCCTGTATTGTACAATCGATCCGAGATGTTTGCTATCAAATAAACTCCCTGAAGGTAAAAAAAAATTCCTTATATACGGGCATAAAAAAATAATCATTTTTATACTTTTAAAAATGCCTTCTTCAAAAATGCATGCAGTATTTTCGCTATTATTATTTAAGATATCCGACTACTTGCGACAACTTTTTTAAAAAAAATGGAGATATGGGAATTGTTTTGTGGTCTATAGATTTATTTAGTACATTTTAAAAAAATATACTGAAATTAAAAAGATAAAGGGAAATTATTATTACTAAAATAGGAAAAAATTGGTAAAAGTTTACGAAAAATAACATAAACGCGGCCCGTTCTGTACCAAAAGTGTATGTACAAATTTTCAATTTTTCAATTCTGATAAGTTTCTATGTTGTTCGTTTTTGAAATGACCTCCAGGATGAGAGATATTTTAATTTTTATGAAGACTAGAGAACTTTATCTTAGTTATTATATGAAATTGCTTAAAATAACAGTGATTATACTCACAAAAGGGACTGTATATTTTGTAATAAAACAGTGATTGATAAATCTGAAAGTTAAAACACTTCTACTACTATACAGAACATACACAAAAAATTTCAGTTAATTATTCACAAAACCTTAGGAGCAATCGCTGTCCCCGTTTGAGCATTTTTAAAAAAGCACATTTCGAGTAAAACACGTTTTAGTGTATGACATCTTGCTTAAAGTAATGGCATGTGCTTTTACTAAGACACTTGTAGTTTTCGTTCTAGAGAATTGAATATAGTAAACTTGGTATTTTTATGAAGGTATGTGGCCTATAAAATGAAATGATGAAAAAATTTGTCAATTTTTGGCAAAATTCACAATTTTAGGGTAGTCGGATACCTTAAGAGAGTTTATGTTTTATATTTATTCATTTTTTTTAGCTATAATACAATTGCATTCGAAATATCTAGACTTCCATCATTCCCCTTACTTTTAATTTTTCAACTATTTCATCCTACTCATTACTGAATAACAAAATCTGTTTTATAAAAATTTTACCTCTGCTTCACATTTACAAATTAAAGAAAAACATATACTGAATATTTCCAAAAAAATATTACTTCTACTTTTTACCTTCAAATTCTTTTTGTTTCAACAAAGTTAACAATTTTCATTCATTTTTTCGATAAAAAAATAATGGGGAAAATCTGTATTTGATCTTAAACATAAATTAAGAAATTAAGATATCCGACTACATTCGGAACTGTGATTTTGCTAAAGCATACAAATGAGTATTATTTTAATATTTAATGTCATTTAGATTAGAATACACGTGTAAAATTGTTTTAAGAATATTTTTACCGTAAAAAAAATTTTGAAAGCGATATTTTGGCAAAATATTAACATAGAATTACCAATTTTCAAAACATTCTGCTTTAACGAAAAAAGGCTTCTATAATTATAATATTTTGCCTATATATAGATCATACTTCTATATAAAGTATGAACTAGAACTTTTGAAGTATATAATTTAGAAGTGGATTTATACATATTTTAATACATTAGAGGGAAAACTTTTTAGCAAAAAAATATCAATTATCATTTCAATTGGTTGTAACTGAAAATAATGTGTATTTTTCAATGTTCTTAGTTCAGGCTCTCTGAAGAAGTCTTAGCTGTATGTAAGCAAAATATTATTATAATAATTGCAATTAATTTTCATAAAAGAAGAATATTTTGAAAAGAGGTAATTCAATGCTCATTTTTTGCTAAAATATCACATTTAAATAATTTTTTGTTGTAATTATATCCTTAAAACACTTTTATATGTGTATTCTAATCTAAGTGACACTAAAAATTTAAAAAATATCCGTTTATACGCTTTTTCAAATTTACGGTTCCGAACGTAGTCGGATACCTTAAACCAGATTATTTCAAAGTGTGGGTGGAGATCTTATTTAGGTTCCAATATTTAAATTTGAAGTTGATAGAGAAATTTCACAATTAACCTGTTAAAAATCATACGTATATGATGATTTAAAGCAGTGATTCCCAAAGTGGTCTATATAGACCCCCAAGGGTCTATGACAACCTGCAAGGGGTCCACGTCAGCGAAAAAATAATTTTGGGGTCCATGAGATGTAAATGGGGGTCTACGATAGTGACTCTTATTAAATCAGGACATGACTTTAATTTTAAAAGAAAATTTAATGAAGCGGAAACCAGATTTATTTATTAAACAGATTTATTTACTAAATTTAATTAAGCTAATTTGCATTTACAAGGTCCATCATTTCGGTGTTTCTTGCCAGAATGAAGCTAAGGAGTATAATATTGGACGTCCCGAATTTTTCTAGTTTCTCAATTTGTCACACACAATCTGCCAGGAAAAGGACGTTTTAACCTACGTTCAACATTTAAATACCATCTATTCAGATTTTGAAACTAGGTTTGAGAATGTTTTGCTATGGTAATATCATAGTAGGCAATGAGTTAATACGGTCACATTGAAAGAAAAAAAATGTCATATTACTAGAGGAACTGATTCGAATAGACACTAAGAATATCTTAAAGTGAAATTTATAGAAACGGATAGCAGCAATTTTTGGAAGCATCATAATGGATGAAGCACCAGATTCATCCCTCCCATAAAAAGCATTTGTTTGTTGCTCAGTTACTTTATGTAACAGTTATTTTAAACATTAATTAAATTTTAATTTAATTAATGAACAAGTATGTCTTAGGCTTTAAACACTACAGTTAGAAAATTAAATTTTTTAAAGTAAGTATAGCTCTACACCAGCTGTTAAAATGTCATTTAAGTTGATAAATTTGCAAAAATTATCAACTTAATTAGATAAATAGGGGTCTATGCAAAACCGAAAAACATAGCAAGGGGTATATGAGACAAAAAAGTTTGGGAAGCTCTGATTTAAAGTATATTCAAAATAGGTTGAATTCTAAGCGCACGTGTGTTCTTAGGTTTGAACAATGCTGGAAGTATAGTGTAGAATGCCAACCCGATCTTTGTATATTGTCAGCCTAACAGTACATGTCTTTTTTATTATTAAAATGCTAGATTTCTTTCAATTATTCATTCTTTTGAAATAATGGAAAATGTTTAGAAACTGTATACTAAAAAATTAAACCACTCAAAATTTCATCTTAATTTGTTAAATTATAAGATAAATTTGAATCTTGTGATCAATAATACATTTATCTTTG
This sequence comes from Trichonephila clavata, assembly GCA_019973975.1. Taxonomy (NCBI): domain Eukaryota; kingdom Metazoa; phylum Arthropoda; class Arachnida; order Araneae; family Nephilidae; genus Trichonephila; species Trichonephila clavata. Next base: position 571 of record BMAO01004017.1, on the reverse strand, counting down.
AAGTTGTGTTGATACAGAACTCAGTAATGCATACTTCAGATTTTTATTTATTTTTATAAATTAAAAAGTAAACCAAAACAAAGATATCTGTCGTACATGTATTTATATATTTAAAATTAAGTGTAATATTGATTGAACAATAATCTTAAAGAACTCAAATTACACTCGAAAACAGCCTATAATTTAAACCTATGTCAGGTTTATTGGGGATGGCGTCTTTAAGGCTAACATCAAGCCTCGAACTTCGAAATTAATTCTAAAATGTTTCTAATTTATGAGGAAACGAGGTTAAATTCTTCATATGGAGGTTAGCAACTTATTCAAGTAATTTGTATCAATGCTTGATATTGTCAATAATAAAAGTATATTGCAAATATACTTAGCAAATCCTTGGATACATTAAAGGATAAACTGAATGCAGTAAATTCGGGGTTGAGTTCCCTTAAGAATAAAAATTATTTATTAGCTTAATTTAGGTTACACACAACACACACAGTGTTAACAATAATAATGGGCAATGATTTTTCATAGAGACCGCATTCTTTCGACAAATTTTCCTCTAATAAAATTG
>BMAO01004016.1:0-138179 GCA_019973975.1 Trichonephila clavata | reverse complement strand
GGAAAGTTTTCATGAAATATTATTCTCATTCGTTTTCTTCTATATATTCATTATATTTAATCAATCTACATTTGCGCAATTTCTTATGGTAAGCAGTTTTAAATAATCCATTAACATTTCATAAAAGTTTCAGACTATTCGATGAATATTATATCATGCTATTCATGGATTGAAATCTTCAAACTCCTTTTTCTCCTTGTTGAATTTTTGTGCACATACTATTATTCAAAACCTTAAGGCATTTTGGATAATTGAAGTATGGGTTTGAAATTTTTATACATGTTCTGAAATATATGTTTTGTAAAATTGTGCATGGAATTAGTTCTAATATGTTGAGTACTTTTTCTAAAAAAATTAAAAATCAAATTTAATGTTTTTTTTTTTTTGAGAATTTTTGGAAGTTTAACTATAAAAAAAATAAATAAAAATTAAAGAGCAGCAACAGAAAAAAACCCATGCACAGTTTTATGTAGTATCGTATAATGTACTTGGAAAAAAATTGAAAAAAAAAGAAACATATTTAAAAAAACCTTTAAAATTTGTAAAAAATGTTAAAAAAAGTTCAAAATATTTACATTTTACAAAACATTTACAACGAATCAAGAGTTTTTGTATTGAATTATTTTTAATACTAACCTTTATAAAATAAAATTAAAACCAATATCACAGATATTAAAAATTAAAAAAAAATGTGAAGATTCATATCGCCTTAATTCGAAAAATTTAAACAAGAATCAATGTCACTGGAAATTACTAAATAGTAATTTATTTTAATAGATAATAACGAAAACTTATTTCCCTCTCTGAAAACTATTGAGGTATGGAACATGTTCGCCAATCTTAATGTTTCTCTTAGAAGTATGCAATTATTTTTAAACACAATGTTTTAATGTTTTGATTATTGAAACATTACTTCAATATTATGAATCATATATGTGTATCTATATATATGCTCCGGCATACTTTATTTTTTTTATTACTTTTTGTGGAATTCGATATTATCAATACTCTAACTAAATTAGTTTATTCAGATTTTTTAAATATAGTTGCATTCGAATAGTTTTCTAAGTACTTGAAGCAAATTTAATCATACCCTAGGCTTAAGTAAAATAAATGTGTTAGGGCTTATTTTATGCATTAATATAACTTAAATAATGTTGTAAAACAACGTTTCTAAAACTGTGGGTCGTGCCTCTTAGGGAAGCTTGAGATTCCTACGTCGGAGTGGCAAGCATATTAAAAAAAGAGAACGAAATATTACTTAAAAAATTACTAATGAAAGGAAGCCAAATGAATTACATTTTTACCTAATAAAATATAAAATACACATTCACACTAATATACTATACTTATAAATGTATCTGCATTGCACAATGATTGCATATAATAATTAAATTACCAATACTAAGTTAAGAGCAAGTTTAATAATTACTATGACTTCTCTCTATTGGCTTTTTATCTGCAAAATTGTGTACAATACATAATACTTATCTTGATAATTTGTACTTTTTAAAATAAATTAAAGATAAAAAAACTTTTTATAAAACAAGCTATTATTTAAACTCGCTAAAAAGAATAAAACAAACCTTTTTCTTTAAAACTTTTTTTATTATCAACTTATAACGTCATTATACAATTTATATGATATAAAAACTTGTCGCAAGATTTAAGTACTCGTATTTACATAGTTTGAAAATTTAAAAATTGATGTCAATCTGATCAAGTTATTTAATTTACTTGTTTATCTACACAGGTAAATCTCGTGATAAGCTTTTATATCATGTAAATTGTATAGACGTTATAAGATAATAGTAGAATTTTATTTAAAGGAAAAGTTTATTTTATTCTTTTTAGCGCATTAAATAAAAACTTCTTTTTAAAAAGTTTTTTTTTACTTTTAATTTATTTTTTACTTTTTAGTTATCGCTGGACAGGTTTCTCATTCTGTTAATCTCATTCAACGCAGCATTGTTGCAAGGTCGTTTGCCGATTAATTTCGAACAGTGTAGCTAAATGAATTCTCGCAAAAAGGGTATAAGACGAAAAATACAAAAGTTTTTTGAAAATCCGTAATTTTTAAGCAATTTTTTCAATCTTCGCACAGATCTTGGATAATATTGTTCTACACACACAAAAAAATTTCTTGAGATTACCTTCATAAATGACGAAATTATTAAATGTTTGATTAAAATTTTGAGTATGTTTTAAAAAATCGTAAAAAAAAAAGTTTTGGGCGTTTTATTTTTTAAATCACTGATTCTAAAAGAGCAAAGCATGAGCTGTTTTAGTACGGAATGTCGATTCATTTAAGCGAAAAGAATTCATGCGCAACGATTTAGACATCATTTTCATAAAAACGCATCGATTCTTACTCATTTTCAAAAAAAAAATTGTAAAAATACAAATATTATTATCTTGTAAAAAACATTGTACCATATCGTGGCGAAATAAATTATTTTTCCGATTCTGTAATTAGTTTTTGTGTACATTCAAAAGCTAAAATCAGAACGCTGCTTTAAAAACGTCGAAAAGTCGTAACTTCTTTTCTTTGAAATCGAAATGAAGCTCGGTGAATAAGAAGACAACAGGAGTAAAAGAATTATGTGTTTTAAGGTTTTTAATTAATATATTTTTAACTAATTGCAATATCGGAATATAAATGGTCAAAACATGCATTGTCATCCAAACTAAACGTGTATTCAGAATTTCTTCTCAATCGGTTGAAGATATCAACTTCAAAATTGAGTTGTAAGATTCCACCCGAACAAATAGCATCAAAACATCAAAGTACTTTATTTTACCACCAAAGTACATCATTATTGCATTCAATACATTGTTATTGTATGAGGGGATCTATGAAAATTTGGTTGAAAACTGGGTCGCAACTACTGAAAGTTTGAGAAGCGCTGTTTTAAGACATTTATATACGTATTTATTTATCACACAACTTCTATTGTCAGCATCATAGGATTCTGTATAAGTTAATTGTCCTGATTTCTAGACTAATATATTTAATTACTTATGTTACAAAAATAAGTTTGTGTGCTTTAAGAATGTTAACATGGTTCTTGTTCGTATTTTATTTACCCTTTTCTATAACTTGTATTGAAATTATCATCAAGTGAGTGACTGTGGTACCCAAGTGATCACGATCGTAAACTCATGTCCTGCGCTGTCAAGTCAGGAGTTTCAATTCTGCCACCTCTGAAATCCTGCCATAACAGATGGAATGATGCACGTTAAGTCTGTCGTGTCCCAAAATCCCCACGTTGGTGTAATGTGAAAGTAAGAAGAACGGAGCATTAACATAAGTGTTGTCCTCTGTGCTTACTCGAGATTTTATATTATGAGGTTCGTTGCTAATAAACCTAGGATTTACTATAGAGTGAGACGTAATAAAAGTCAAATCAAATTGATAACAACAAATAACTCTGATTGAAAACTAGGAATTTATCAAACGGTTGTTTCGTTAAAAAGTATCACGGCACCGAAAAAATACATGTTTTATTATATTGTTCTTTTATATTCAATGTAAAAATTCTACTCTACGCAATTCCCTTTTAGAATTTAAGAATAACTAGAATAGTAGTTTGAATAGATTAAAATATCTATGGTAGATATTTACCTCTAAAATAAAAAATTAAAAAAATATTTTTGAATTATGAAATTAAATAAAACTTTTAAATTAATGAAATTGATGCATTTTTATTTAGTTTTGTAGTTATTCTGAAACAATATTAACAGTAATTGCCCGCTAAACATTTTATGCTTGTTCGGGGAAAAGTATTTATTATTGTAACAAAGTATTAACCTTAGATTACTTACTAACATGTATAAGATAACAACGAGATGCCACAAATTTCATATCAAAATGTTAATTCAAATCTTTGATGAAAACTTTGATACAATTTTTGTGATGTATCGATATTCGTAAAGGAAGATTGAAAATTATTTATTCTACATAACACATAAGCACTTGAAGAAAAGTTCTTAACACAAATAGTTTTCAATAACATTTTGCAATCCTACGCGTTTAAAGAACACATCACCACCTCAAATCGAAAACAATCATAATAAATATACGCACTTAGAATATTTTAAAATTCTGTGCGAAATAAAAAGAGAAAGGAAAGTTTTATGAAAACTTTCTTATTAGTTTAAAAAGTCAGCGGAATTATTCAAGACATTTGCGATCACTTTTAGCCAAAGAAAGTGAAAAAAAACATTGATTATCGACGTTTCATCAGTCTAACGAATGTGCATTGCCCTGATTTTTCCCCTGAAGCTTTATTGGTGAAGAAAAAGGAAAGGATTCCTTATGTCCTGGGTGCTTAAATTATTCTGGCATCCCCATTATCGAATTTTCATTTTTCAGTCACTTACGCTACACATCAAAATTCCGACTTTCACCTTCACTTTGATTGCTAAAACTGAACTATTGATTTATTGGCGATATAGGGAAAATTTAAAGTTTATTTTGACTTTGAAGTTTCTGTGGGAAGTCATTTTAATGCAAGAATATTTATAGAATAAAATATGAATAATTGTCAATTAGCAAACTGTTGATATTTGATAATAATCACACAGATTAAAATAAGGAACATTTCCTTTTTTTGATATACAGGATGGTCCCGAAATCAAGGGACAAACTTTAAGGGTAGACACAAAATATTGCAACAATCATTTATTGTATAGGAATGTATGAGCGGGGAAGTGACTTGGGAAGTGTAAACAGGGGAAATAAAACAAAAGAGAAATTGAGTTATCAGTTGGTTGTGTTGCCGGTAGGGGGCAGTAGATGTCTAGCCGTCGTTCAACGTGATGCATCTCACGAGGGGAAATTACCTTTCACAATTCTGCTGAGGTCTACGATGGGAGATTTTACGTATGACGAAAAGGCAGACATGCATTACATGTACAGACGTACAAATAGTGAGTGCAGATCTACGCTACAAATGTATCACACGCAGTTTCCTGATTGACGAATGCCAAATCACAGAAATTTTCAGTGGCTGCATCGTCATGTTCATGAGACACGTTCGTTCCACGTCCTCAGACTTGATGCTGATTGACGAAGAGCTGTTCGCAGTCCAAGTTCGGAAGAATGCCACTTGAACGTTATGGCTGATAGACCCTATTCAAGTATAAGATATGTTGTTCATAATGAAAGTGTGAGTCACCAGGACGTTTGTAGAGTGTTAAACGAAAATCGCTTACACCTCTTCCATTTTTAGCGAGTACAAGCTTTGAATCCAGCAGATAACTACTCCGATTGCTAGTGAGTGGTACAGTAAGGTGCGTTGCAGCTGGACTTCATAGCTCATGTGCTGAACAATTATGAAGAGTTATTGTAAACATTGTACTTGTACTACTGTACTTGTTAAAAACGCTTTCAATAAAAACTTTGTTTTTGCTTTCGTCTCTTATTTTTTGTGTTTGCGCCCCACCGCGTCACTTGTGCCCATACACATTCCTGTACAATAAGTGCTTTTTACTATATCCTGTACAGACCCTTAAAGTTTGTACCCTGAATTCGGGACTATCCTGTATAGTGTTTGTGTTACATTCAATTCAAAATTTTATTATTTTATGTAAATTCTAGTAAAAAATTTAAAAACTGAGAATATTGTTATATAGTACTGTTATATAGTAGGAGATAGAAAACTTAAGGTATCTGACTGTCCTAAAATTGTGAATTTTGCCAAAAATTGACAATTTTTAGGACTTCTTTTATAGCCCATCGTATTAGCTTCATAAAAGTACCAAATTTATTATTTTTCGTTCACAAGAACAAAAACTACAACTGTTTTCGTAAAAGCAGATGTCATTACTTTAACAAGATGTCATACTTCAAAACGCGTTTTACTCAAAATGTGTTTTTTTTTTTTGTTTGTTTATTTCTTTGAAAATGCTCAAACAGGAACAGCAATTGCTCAAAAAAAGTTTTGAAAATAATTAACTCAATTTTTTTGTGTATTTTCTGTATAATAGTAAAAAGTGTTTAAACCTTCAGATTTCTCAATCACATTTTTATTACAAAAATTGCAGTCCCTTATGTTTATACAACCACTGTTATTTTAAGGAATTTCATATAATAACTAATATATATATAAATTGCTCTAATTTTTGTAAAAAATAAAATATCTCTTATCCTAAAAGTCATATAAAAATGATTAACATAGCAACTTACTAGAATTGAAACATTGGAAATTTGTTCATAAACGTTTGGTACAGAATGGGCCCCGTTTATGTTATTTTTTGTAAATTTTTACCAATTTTAGTAATAATAATTTCTTTTTTTCTTGTTAATTTTAGCATATTTTTCTCTAAATGTGTACTAAACAAATCTAAAAACCACAAAAAAATTCCCATATCTCCATTTTTTTGTTTTTTAAAAAAATCTGCCGCAAGTAGTAGGGTACTTTAACATGAATGCAGCAAAAAATAACGAATGAAAGAATACATAATTAAAGTTTAATTTACATACTTTACAGGTGTTCTCTGTGTGAACCCTTGGTCACATGACATACGACAGTGTGATAGTCCAGTTCCTGCCTCACTCTAGGCAATATCAACATTATCGACATTATTGACAGCACACGTTATTCTCTCATGCAGCTCTGCTACATCACGTGGATACGAAAATTTGAGTCTTAAGAGAAAGACCAAGTTTTCTAATAACACGATAAGAAGGACATGGTAACACGTGCTGTCAATCACGATGAAAGTGACATGTCAAGTAGAATCCGGAAGGAATTAGACAATCCGTCATACTACAATGTATGCCGTGTGACGTAGAGTTCACATACAGAAAACACCTGTACATAAATAAATGTAAATAAACTGGAAGTATATGGTCAGAATCCAGAAAACTCTTGATATTGTCACGTAGAAAGGAACAAGGTGATGTTACCCAATAGAAGATTTATTTTGTCTTAGGTAGTGTCTTACACGGGCAACACCACAATTGAAGACCTATCCAGTTGCAGTACTTTTATCCACCTGGTGGAGAGTTCTAGAATAGCCAACAGGGAAAGATTAATATAAATTCAATTTACATAATTTGCAAATGTCCATAATAATAAGTAACGAAAGTCATGATTAACGTTAACAAACAAGTACCTAGAAGGCTCGAACCCGAGCCGCCAGCATGGTAGAGCTGGGCTGTAACTGTTCGGCCGTTCAGAGCTTATAAATTTGTGACATTCCAGGAATTGTACTAATGTGTGGAACTCGTGTTCGAACAGATAACAGATTTTTTCGTGAAAAAAGATTTATCATGCACAGTATACGTACACTTTTAATAATTGTTTTACTACATAAATGTATTCTTTTAATACACGACTTTTAACTTCTGTATAATATTTTATTGTGTAATGTGTATTTTTTAAAAAAAAATAATTTTACACATATGTACAATTGTTGTTTTATTACATAGTTTCAAATTTAAATGTGTTACAAAAAAGTTTTCTTCGTGTATTTTGGGAGTTTTTCCGACTTTTTTGATAATTCAAAGTTTTTCATGAGTCCCTCTGTAAGGGATTGCCCGTATCATTTCTTAGTGTGAGAGGGTCGGAAGCAAGATTAGCTATAGTCAGTACAAATTCTATTTATTAATAATTCTCAATTATATACAAATTATACAAACCAAACTAAGAAATGCACCAACTACTAAATATGTGAAGCAAGCGAGGGATAGACGAGATACTAGGAGAATTAATAATACATTGGATTACTTACGTCAAAGCAATACACCTTCTAATTCAATTCGTTCTAATCTAAATTTAACGCTTAATTGACCAAATCGTCAATCTTAATATTAATCAAATAAATAACGAAGTTCTCTTGCCTACCTTCACGCTAATCAGTCACTGTTTCCGTTAGCAGTCTAACCTCGTTCCATTAACTAGAAAGTTTTATATCTTTATAAACAAGTCTTACTTTACATAATCACATCTTCTTCTTCATAGAAAGGTTTTCAACAGAATAAATTTTAAAGACCCATTTTTCTCAAGAGGACTATTAGTTAGAAGAACATGAAAAGACCCGCTACACCTCCAACTTCGAATTATCTAGAGTCGACAGTATATACACTTTATAACAAAGAAAAACGACGCAACAAGAAAAAGATGCCCAATTGTAATGAAATTTCGTATGCAAAGACCTTTGTAACGAACATTCAAATGATTAAAATCTGGTGTCCAAATAGGTAGTCCTTTCTCTACAATTTTCATAAATATTCACCATACAACTCTTTACCAAAATTTAGACAGATCTATTTCAATGCTTAAACTTCAAGTCATTTGTGGATCTAATATTGAGCGTATCACAATTATTTATATATGTGTATTAATTAGTTGTTTTATGAAATTTTTGTTACACCCATTATGGGAGTGATATTTTGAGAAAGATGAAATAAGAAATTCAAAACATACTTTTAGCACATTTTTGAGGGTTTTACATGGTATATTATTTATTAATATAATGATAATTGTAACTTAATATAAATAAATAGAGATATGTTTGTAACATCTGCATATAACAAAATTCATTTTGTAAAAAAAATTCAAAAGATTTTAGTGCAGACAGAGAGCACATAACTTCGCTCAAAATTAAAAAAAAGATCCGTGGATATGTAAATTTTCTTAATAAAACGGATACATGAACAAAAACATAGACACTGTATATAATGAATAAAACCATACCTATATGAAGAAGTCTCTAGATTCAAATAGATATATAGTATATACACTATTTCTTAACAAACATTCTGTCATTCATTTCTATCATTAGTTAATATCCAAAAAGTCAATTAATTATTTTCATTAAGTAATTTGTTTACGTCAAGTATCTTTTTAATTAATAATATTCTCAGTCTAGGAACTGTTTTATAAATATTTCATCCAATTTATAACTAACACAGATGTTGGAAGTAATTCAATGAAGGTAATCTTGGAGAGACTTTTCCTATTAATTGAAGCTTTGCTAAATCCAAATTATGCCCCGTAATTTACTCAAGCATTAGCATTAAGGTATTGAACCAAGCAGGAAATGTGCCAAAAGAGAATGAATGAGGATTTCCTATTAGCATGCTAATCCGATAACTTCGTTGTACTTGTTCGATTAAACCTATTTAAAAATAATTGCTTCACCTTGTAACAAATATAATTGAGACCATCTGAAAACACTTTGTCTTTTTTATTGAGAAGCTGTCATTTATTTCCTCTATTAACAGAGGAAATTTGTCAGTCATTTGAAAAATAAATTTTTTCAATGACAATACCAATACTTTGAAATATATATAAATTTATTACAACAATAACTAAATTTTTTCATCTGGAATTTTTAAAAGTATAAATAGCTGATATTTATTTTATTTATTATCTGAATTCAAATAGGAAATTTTTACTAAGGAAAATTCAATATTTTTCTCTGTAAAAATTATAGCAAATTTACATTTTTAATTGTATCTATCTTTGATGAATTATCTTTTTACCTCTTGTATTTTTAATCAGTAAAGAGAAATAATAATAATTAATTTCTTGCTTTTCTTCTATATTTGTAAGCTATTAATCGGTTCTAAGATAGGAATAATGTGTATTTTTTGAAAGATTTTACCGACGTGGGCCCCAAGTCTAACAAATTGGTAACTGGATAATTGTATTGAAAAGGGATAGGAAAAATCCAAAAAGCAACATGTTTTATTTTGTAAAACAATTTACCTATCATTATTTAACTTGTGTCTAAAGAAAAAAAAACATTATGGTCATAATTTGAAAAAAAAATAAACTTTCGTTAAAAGTATTTTACTTTCGATACAGTAAGTATTGAAAATTTGAAGTAAAATAGTTTTATCTCATTGTGGATTCTAACTAAGAAGAATAATTACAGTAGAAATAAAAAGTAAGTAGAAATCAAAACATTGGTTCGTTAATAAAACACAAATACAAGTTCGACAGACACACACGTTTGCTGCGGTCTATCTCGCACTATGCAAGTTCTGAGAATTCATTCGTTTGCAAGAAAGACGCACACAGCTAGCCTTCAGGTGTGTGCCTATTTAGGTAAATTTGACACTCTCAAATGAAAATAATTAGCTACTTTTGTCTTTATCAAATTATTAGTGGTAAAGAATCGCAATACAAAATGTATATAGTAATTTGTTTTATTATGTCAAAAAAATGTTCAATTATATTAAATATAATAAAACTTAACTATCAATACACTCAAGAGCCAAAACAATATGACCACCTGTAAATAACGAGTAGGCTCACCTTTGGCGCGCAACACAGCTTCAACCCGCCTTGACATGGATGCCACAAATCCTTGGTAGATGGCCGAAGACAGATTGTACCAGATGTTTAAGCAGCCGGTTGCGCAAATCCGAGATATTCCGAATTGGTGGTTTTTGAACTCTGAGCTGCCGTCCCATGACAACCCAAATGTGTTCTTTCGGATTGAGATCCGGTGAGTTAGAAGGCCAGGGCATTAACTGGAATTCAGCATCATGTTCCTGGAACCACTCAAACACAATTTTAGCCTTGTGACACGGGGCGTTGTCCTGGTGGAACATTCTATTTCCAGCTGGAAAAACGGAGGCAATGTAAGGTTTCAGCTGGTCCGAAATGATATTCAGATACCCTGTAGCATTCATGGTCTGCTCTACCATAACCATGGGTCCCAGAGACACCCAAGAGAACGTCCCCCAAAACTTAATACCGCCACCACCTGCCTGTGTATGACCTACTGTTCTTGGAGGGAGCAACTGTTTGCCTGGAAGACAGCATATCCTGACACGGCCATCAGAGTGAAAAATGACAAACCGTGATTCATCTGACCAGGCAAATCTCTCTCACTGATCCATGGACCAGTCACGATGTTCCCGGGTCCAGCGTAGGCACAGTTGGCGATGACGCTTGGTCAGCAAAGGCACATGAGTGAGACGTTTGCTGCGTAGCCCCATATCCAACAGTGTCCGCTGAACAGTGTGCTCCGATACTATTCTACTTGGCCCTGAATGGTATTGGGCTGTCAGTTGAGCCACTGTCTGGCTCCGGATTTGCTTCACCATGCGATACAGTCTCCGACAACCTTTTTCTTTGATAGAGTGTGGACGTCCAACACCATGTCGTCTACTCCTGGTTTCATCGTCATTCATCCACTTTGCATAAGTACTAACAACTGTAGATCGCGAACAACCCACAAGTCATGAAGTTTCGGAAATACTTGTTCCGAGCCTTCGAGCCATTACAATCTGCCCTCTATCAAAGTCGCTTAGATCCGCAAACTTAACCACACACACAGAAGTAAGTGAAAAAGAATTATTCTTCATACTCTCCAGCAGCAGTTAAATCCCACTTCCACCTGATCACGTTTCTTCCACGCCATCCAGGCGAATTCATTGCAAAATGTAGGGGTGGTCATAATGTTTTAGCTCTTGAGTGTATATTAAAATTACATATTAAAAATTACAATACATATCTCATTTTTACTTGTCTATTTACTTTATATTAATGCATGCCAGTCATAGAATAAAATATACAGTGCAGACAGAAAAAAATTCATCATACAGTATTCATTGAATATTTAAAATTTTATTTCATACTTGCTGTTCACGTTGAACGGTCAACCATTTTTATTTTTTTCAACAGTGTGTGAACAATAAATTAATAAAACAAGGTTTCTTAGGCTTTTTTTTGAAGACAAAACACAGCGGTCAATCTAATATATATTTCAATTACTTTCAAACTTACGTAAAAAATTTTGAAAAAAATAGATTACCTTGTCTTTGTTTGTTTCTTATGCTGCAGATGGTAATATCTCACGAACATTGGGACTAGTTTTGAAATATCTCTGCTAAATCCAGAGATATACAAAATATATGTAAAACGATGAGTTTTTTCATACTCTCAATATGAGCGTTTCATAAAACACTTATGGTAATCGATGGCACAAATGTGAAAGGCATACCACTCAGTCACAATACATTTGACAGGGGAATAGTGGAAATGGGAAAATTAACTTATTGAAATAAAAATTTTACAAAAGCTGAAGAGACAAGATAATTCTTAATGTAAACAGAGGAAACAATTTTAAAAGAGAGTGAAGTCATAACTTGCATTAAGTATAAAAGGTAGTTTTGTCGTTGTTTTTGAAGAAATGCTAGTTCAGTACAGAGCATCATTTCTTCCAAATATACAACCACAGACAATGAAACTCAGTGAATTGTCCTGTAACATTAAAGTGGATGAAATATTAACAAAAGTTACCTTACTATCCTTCTAAATAGTCCCCTCCCTTAACTATGCACCTTTGAGATCTGCTATACATGTTCTGGAAATTTTGCAAGAAGTATATTTTGGGATGGAGTTCAAAAGCCTCGTTACGTTTCATTATATTTTAGAAAAAGATTGTCAACATCGATAACACGTTTTTCTCATCCGTAAATTCTTGGTCCTAAATCTGTCTCACAGATAATTGCAGTTCAACAGATATCATGCACACTGTTAACTGGTGATCCTTCGTGATAATAATCCTTCGTGATTCACTTTCACAATGTTTTCGTCACTGACAGAGATCCCCAGACTTCCGCTACGGGTGTTGTAAGAAACACATCCCTGCTTTTCGAAAATAGGGAAACCTCTCATACACACATATTTTGGACAGTGCTTGATCTTCATAAACACGTACCAGCATCACATAAGTTTCTTCTGGTGTCTTGCCAAGCATTTCACAAAACCTTAAATTGATCTTTTGTTCATTCATTTTCCTGTTTTCAGCTAAGAGCCAACGTACTAAACAAGCCCATTGTAAAACAAGTATTAAACACTACGCAATTGAGTCTCAATTGAACAACTGTTGGAACAGATGATTAACACCTGCCACTATGCATGTGCAGTGTTTTGATTCGCCAGTGTTACCAGATCGGCCATTCTAACATCATTCATTGTACTTTATTGTCAGAGGTTTTATATAAAATATACTAAAAGTTTACTCATATATTATTAACTAGCTTTTAGCCAACCTCTTAACTAGGTATTCCATGATGTTGTATGACTGTATGTTGTTTTTATTGTTTGGTATTTGCTATTGATATCTAAATCTTAGAATTAAGCATTTGATATTAGTTCAAAATATTCCTATAGCCATCATCTATCTTGGTTTAAAAACCACAAGACCAAGATTTTTCGGACGAAAGTATATTTTTCTTTTGCGCTTGTGTATGGAGCGAATTCCACAAAATCTGCTCTTAGCAGAGTCTCTCAACAAAAGAAACGTGTCACAAATTTCAAGTCTGTAGGTTTAATAACACAAAAGCCAGATTTTGCTTTTATTTAATACGTCGCAACAACTCTCCCTGTTCTTGAAAATTGACTTTCGCAAGATCAGTTTTTATTGGATCTCTAATGAGAAAAAGAACCATGCTTGCCAATTTTCGAGTTTGTAAATCTAACAGTTCAAAAACGCGAATTTTTCGATTTAAAGTTTAGGGGTTGGAGTTGGTTCTCTGAAAACTCGTTATTTGAGACTATCATTTCACCAAAAGAAATATGCAGTCTTTCAGGTTTTGTAAAAATAATATTTTCTTAGATCTACCAATGAGTGAGTGTGAGTCGTGTTTCTATATAGAGAGAGATAGATGTACCATCAAATATTTGGTGATGAAGATGGTGTTAAAAAAATTCAGAATTTATCCAAATGAATTGTGTTATTTAGAGACGAAGCTAAGTATTCAAAAATAATTTTTTTGTGTGTGTGAAAAAAACTCAGTTAAAAAGTGTACTAATGACTAATGTCATTAAACCTAATGTCAAAGGTAATGTTTTTAAAGCTATTTTGGGACGACAAAATTCAGACTAAGTGAGACGTTAACTTTATTTAAAATAAGGCAGGGAAAGGAGAATTTCTTGAGAAGATTTATGATGCAGATTGATAGTCTTAGTGCTTTTAAGTGACAAAGTATCTTTTAAAGATCGAAAAAAGTATTTATGAGTATAAGTTATCTAGACGATATTTTTTGAAAAATTAAATATACATAATAAAAACATATATGTTCAAGTTACAATTAAGGCTTTTGTTAAATTAAAGCCAAAATATTTGGCTTTATTATTTTTAATGAATGAAGTTCAAAATATTTTTATACCATAAATTTTAGGAAGTTTGAAAACGAAGGATCACTGACACTACTGTACTTGTTATTATCGATTCTAAAAATTCTGCCAAATGTTTCAAAATATATTTATTTAAAATAAAATAGTTTTATATAATTGGAATTACAGGCAATTATATTGATCTCTTGGATGTTTTAATGTACATAGAATTAAATGCTAAATTCTTTTGCGGAAAAGTCAAATGGATTTGGTGTGGGCTTTCCTGCTCCAACTGGATTTGAAACAACAATAATGTTAAATTATCACAAATATAAAATATGATGAATCTGTTAAAACCTTATTCGATACAATTAATTTGTGTTGAACCATAAATTAAAAATCCAATTTCAATCAACTTCCGGAGAAACCTGCCGTTGCCATTCATTTTGTAATAATTAGTTAAATGTGGCTTTAGTATTATAGTAAATGATTCTTTACAGAACACATGTAAATCTATTGGATATCACAAAGCAGGGTGACCTGAGATTGAAGCCATCGAAATTGAGGAGAGAGAGATTAATACTTAATCTTTCTACTACAAGCAATAAGCTGATATTCCTCACTAACTTAAGTTTTTTTTCTATAGACACAACAACCCAGGGTGAGTCGAGGCCATCTCAAGAACCCTCTTCGATTCGGATCTCCGTTTAGCAAACATTTCCCTATTAGTCACTCTTTAAATTTTAAAAGCGTTCCCACACAATCAGCCCATCTCGATCGTTTCCCTAGTTCTAGTTTCAATAGGTTTGTAACTGATATTCTGAACGTAAATGATGAGGGTTCCATACGGCAGATATGGCCCGCAAACATCAAACGACCAATCTTGATGAATTTAATAATATCTGCTTCCTTAAATAGCCTATATAGTTTAAAATTACGTCGTTGACAGCACAATCCATTCTTATTCACTGACTCAAAGATATATCTAAAAACTTTACTCTCAAATATTGCTAGCTGTGCCATCTATGATTTAGTCAGTCCACGTTTCAGTTTCATCGGTAAGTACAATTATGATGATTGTTTTATACGGCATATTTTTTGTATGTCTTTTAATTAATTTTGACTTTAAGAAAGCTCTTAGACCGTGAAGGCAGCGATAATCAGCAATAGTATAATTTCAGCACCAATGTCATTTAGAATGTTAATGTTTCAACCCAAATAGGCAAAATTATCAACCACTTCAAATTTGTAGTTTTCAGTCTGCAAATATTTAGAACCTACACTAACTTTTGTACATTCATTTAAAGGGAACCTGGCATTGGTTCTCGAAATCATTAAAAATAATTACCAATAATTAAAATTTAATAATAGAAATATCTCATTAAAATTATTTCGCAGTAGGATTTCAGCTCTTTATTACATATTTTGAAAATTTACTTACAGTTTTTTTAAACACTTAACTAGAGATTTCTTCTTAAAGTAAGTTTTCTACCCTGAATAAATTGTCATTTTTGTTTAATTCAGTGAAACAATTTACTTATGAATGCTAAAATTTATGTATGTATTACAGTGGACATAAGAAATTTAGAAAGATTTATTTGAGACACGGGGAAAAAAGGTGGGGGAAATACGTCTAAAGATAATAAACATTCCACAACTTTTTCTCTGAAAACTTTGTCGAACTCTAATTATTCTTCAACCACTAGCTTCATTCTCAGCAAACCCTTTATCTCGAGTTTTTCCTGTATCTTTTGATCTGAGGTTGAGGTTATCGCTGAATTCTTTCGTCGAAATAAAATCCGTCTGATGTTTGTTCTGTCAGGTTCGTTACAAACTTCTTTATCTCGGGAGAACTTTTTCTGATGGGAAAGAAAAGTCAGGTTTTTTGTATTATCTTAAAACTGTGCTTAATGAGCTGGAACAGTATAAAAAAAGTCGTAAAGGGACTTTCAATTCTAATTATCGAATATGCTATAAAAATTGTCAAAATATGTCCTGGGATATCATTTAGAAACTAAAACAGTACCAAAATACATAGAAATAGATAACACTGAACAGAGTTTCTATCTGGCTGAAATTACGCATTTTTATACTTAACATACTTAAGGAAAAGTGAATAATAATTACATATGTATACACTATTATATATAGTTAGGGGAAATTATATATATATATATATAGATACATTAACCCTATTGTTTACTTGAATCAGAGGAACAAATTTTTATTATATTGCATGATCATTAAAAACTTTATCACATTAGTGTATTATTAGTATAAATCACCATCTTATTTTTGAATAAATTTTATTTATTCCTAATGTAGGAATTTGATTTCGTAAATATGAAAATTAAAACAATTAAATCTGATGGTTTCCCGACAAGTGTTTCTGCATTCTTGCTGAATATTATATTTTCTTACATATTTGAAACCTAGAATTTTCAACATTTCAAATCTCGCCAGTATACTTTATAAAATTAGAATTCCAATATTTAATTCCAACAATACTCACCCTTTAGTATAAGTTATTAAATTGTTATTATTCCTTCTTAAATTATAGACAATAAAAATAATAAACATTAATATAGTTTTCCTCTCAAGTTAATTGATAATTTAATAGACAACCTCGAATAGTTAAATGAGAAATACAAACCCAAAGTCATAAATGAGCATTTTTTAAATTAATTTTTATTTATTTTACAAACATAGACTTTTGAATTTCTTATGATTGTGTATTTTTTCTTGCATTGAATCTTTGTAGATTTGTATTTTGATAACATTTCAATTTTTCAAAACTATAAAACAAGTTCCAAAATCTACTTTTGCTCGTTTAATTCTTGAAAATAAAAACGGATTAATTAAGCATTTAACATAACTGTAGTGTAACTTTATTCCTTCCTAACATAGCTTTATTCACTACAAAATATTACCTAGTGACATTAATCTAGAAATATTCTCGTCATCAATATCCTTGGAACTAAAAGTTCGGTCAATTTAAGATACTATGTAGGATAGTTCTTTCAAATGTTTTTCCTTTTTTTAATAAACTTATAATTTTTTTGCAGAATTCCTCTTTTCTGGTTTTATTTTATGCAATTTTATTTTCTCCAAAATAATTAATTTCATTTTATGTTTTATCTTTTTAAGACCTCTTTAAAAATTTGGAATCTTCATCTGGTCAGTTGTTTTCACCTTCAGGATGATTAGAAAACTCAATAACCCTCTCATGTTGATTAGCTGGAATTTTTGTGAATTAGTTGATGTTATCTTAGTATCAATTATAATATATGATAGTATCTCTCCCGTATATCATCTAAAATTTACACTCATCTAAAGGTTTGAATTTTTTTCAAATGTATTTGAAAATATAGTATCCTTACTATGTTTTAATGAATTTCAGCTGATGAAGGACAAGCTAATGGCATGAAATTTTATTTGTATATAAATCAATCCTCTGTTAGAAAGATCGAAATAATCAGGTTAAAGCAGCGTTACTCAAACTGGGGGGCGCAAGCATAGGAGGCGTGATAAGTGTACGGGGGGGGGAGGAGAAAACAAACAAAATATTATTTAAAAAATTATTGATTTACTGAAACTAAACAAACAATACACATTCTGATATAATGAAAATACGATATACATTTACACAGATATAATACACTTATAAATGTATCAATACTGCACAATGTATTTTATAATTAATCTAACAATACTACGTGTAGAAAAAGATTACTAACTACCAATGGTCCAATCGGCTTGACATACATGAAAATATATACATAAATTTAAACTTACTTGATATTTTGTATGGTTTATAATTAATCCCTTAACTACCGACTGAAATTTACGTGATTCGTTCCCTAATGCCATCGTTTTCTACGTAGGTGCACGTGTTTGATGTATTTCAAGGGGGAGGGGGAAGGAATAAATTAGCAAATTCTCTGAAATAAATGAATCTTTAGCAAACACACTGTCAAGGTCCTTGTGACGAATATATACCCGGTTCTCCTAATCCCTTAATGACACTTTTAGAAAAATATTTATTTCAACCAACTTTCACCGAGTTAGAAAGCGTGATTATGCAAATGAAGAATATTATATAAATTCTGTATTCGTGAGTTTGAAGAGTTGGCAAGTTCGAGTTATCAAAAGGTTGGCAAGTGAGTTGGCGATTTACGTCAGTTAAAGATTGAAGGATCGGGGAATTATTAAGAGATTTTGGAGTTTGTACATGAAAAGGATTACGGAGAGTGAATCCAACGACAGTGATTAAATCCATATAAAGATCTCCTGCAAGATTCGAGTGTAGGATCTGCTTCATAAAAGTACAGGTATCGTGAGCCTTGTTTAATCAGAAGTTAGCTTTTTATTGTGCAACGTAGTTTATATTGAGCGTGTTTATGCTATCGTAGAATCAGTTGAGAGTCCGTACTATTATCTCCGTGTTATTGAATCTCACCTCCGTGCTCTACTATTTGATCGTTTATCTTAATTAGATTGTTATTGTGTCTTATTGATATTTTCGCAACAATAAAATAGTTAGTGTGAAATCATGTCTGTTGATTATTCAGTTTCTCCCACACACCTAGCCGGGTCTGCGGGGGGACAAAGGATCTCAGATGGAAGCAGGAACCGATTGGCATTATAACCTTTTACTGCATTCCAAATCCTTTGGAATAATTTTATGGACAGCACTGCACAGAAAAGATCCTAGTTCGGAAAGACGTATTTATAAGTTTGGGGCAATTAACGCTTTGGCTGAGGGAGACATTTATATACGCAATTGGCACTTAAGAAGTTAAAGTCATTTTGGAACATTAGCGTGAAAGTATAGTATTATTGAATTCAATACATCGTGATAGTGCATTGAAGGAGGGGGGGGGGTTTAAATTATGATTGAATATTGGGTCGCTAATATTGAAAGTTTGAGAAGCACTGGGTGAAAGTCTAGTGATAATTTAACCCGGCAGAATGCGTAAGCTTAATACTAACGTTAATGGTTGCACAGGGTAATTGAAAAATCCCACTCCTTTTTTTTTAAACTATTTTTATTGCACACTATAAAAAACGTTGTCAATATAGAAAGTATATAAAAAGGAAATGAACAGAATGTAGAGAAATGAACGTGTATGCGATTTCTATTGTATGAAGTAGAAACTGATGAACCAAGGAAAATAACGATAAAATAATGGTTGTTAATCATGATGGCTGCTAACAAAGATGGATGTTCATATCTGCTAACAAAATGTTTAAACATTATTTAAGGTATCCAAATACCCTAAAACTGTGAATTTTGCCAAAAATTGACAATTTTTTTATGATTTTATTTTATGGTCCATCTTATTAGCTTTATAAAAATACCAAGTCTATCATTTTCCGTTTACTAGAACAAAAACTACAAGTGTTTTAGTAAAAGCAGATGCCATTACTTTAAGCAAGATATCATACTTTAAAACGCGTTTTACTCGAATTGTGTTTTTGAAAATAATCAAATGGGGTCAGCGATTGCTAAAAAAGTTTTAAATATAATTAACTGAATTTTTTTTCCTGTGAGTTCTGTGTAATAGTAGAATTGTTTTAACCTTCAGATTTATCAATCACTGTTTTATTACACGATTTACAGTCTCTTATGTGAATATAATCACTGTCTTTTTAAGCATTTTCATATAGTAACCAAGATAAAGTGCTCTAGTTTTTGTAAAAAAAGAAAATATCTCTTATCCTGAAGGTCATTTCAAAATTTAATAATATAGCAACACATTAGATTGAAAAAAATGAACATTTGTTCATAAACCTTTGGTGTAGAATGGGCCGCGTTTATGCTATTTTTTGTCCATTTTTACCTATTTTTTTTTCCACTTTGGTGATAATAATTTCTTTTTCTCTTCTTAATTTTAGCACATTTTTCTTTAAATGCACTAAACCAATCTAAAAATAACAACAAAAAAATCCCCATATCTCTTTTTTTTAAAAAAAAAGTCGTCGCAACTAGTCGGATACCTTAAGAAACACTGGTTTAATTACATAACAGATTCTATATTTTAACATCTGCATTTCATAGATGGTAACACATTTTTAAAACACTATTTAATAACCCAAACAAATTCTAATATAAAGTTATTTATTTATTATTTTATTCTACAATTTTAAAAACTTAAATTGTAAGATAGAGATTTTCACAATCACATTTAACAAGATGTGGGTCTTAAATTCATTCCCCGTATTGGAGGAATAAAGCAATGACGAAATTCTAACTATTAGTTGTAATTGGACATAGAAAGGGCAAAATACTTAAGTCGAAGTCTGTGTTACCACAACAACAATCACGATAGCGACAAATCTTGAGGAATGTGCACCGAACTCCAAATAAAGCTTTAATCAGGAGAAGCGAATATATTGGTCATGCATATTGTTTAATGGTTGAGCGAAGTTGTGTACTTTGTAGATACACTCCTGGGCAAAGAGGTGTATAAGTTGAAGATTTGCACGTTTTGCCTGTTAGGTATTTTAATAAATATTTATGGGAAACGTAAGCAAAATTGTAATGAGCCAATTATTTCTCAGATGGGAGATACATTTAAATTTCGCTTATATGCTGTCGATTAAAAAAGTGTTCGTAAGGTAGTAATCAAATATGTTGTTTGATTTTCAGATAATACTGTTTCAACTGCATGAAATTCATTTTTTTTTTCAAATTAAAATTATTTTTCTGTTTCTCGTATTAATATTATGTGGTTTATGTATAATGACGCAATAGTTACACAAATGTAAGAATCAAAGGAAAAAATAAACCTTCTTTTAAAATATCATTGTATAAACTAATGTGAAGAACATTTTTCTCTACTACAAAATAATTGTCTCATTCAAACATTTATCATATCGCATCATTTCAAACGTTTCATTTAAAAAATTGTGAGAGTTTCTATGTTCTTATTTTTCACTATCAGTTTGTTTTGTTTGAAAACTCACGATTCAGAAAATAAACATAACCCATTTTTTAAAATCCGCAAGTTGCCTTTTAAATTGTCATTTTTAATTTCAATTTTTTTAAAAAAAATTAGCTTATTATTTCGCCAGAAACAAAATTTAAAACACAAACAAAGGGACAGTAATACGAATTACAAATCAATAACTTATATTGATGAATTCATATATCACCAGTTTATATTGTTACGTAGATCGGGGTTCGAGGATTTTATGCAAAAGCAGTCGTAAGCAACAAGACAGTTCTTTGCGAGCGATGTGTATTTATTGGCGTAAATCAATCCTTACAAATACAGGATTCAACAGCAAAGTTCACAGAATAAATAACAGAAGGATTTCACACCTTCAACAGCACTCAGACACAATAAACAGTGTCTAAAATACACGTTTGTAAATGATTATTCACAAGCACAGCCGAGCTGATCAAGTTCAAGGCAAGTCTACTAATCGCTAATCAAAACAATGCTCACTACTCGCTGGTTGAAATCAGACTCGCTTTTCGCTGGCTGAAGTCAGACTCGCTACTCCCTGGCTGAAACCAGACTGACTCTTGCGGCGAGTATCACTCTATTTATAGCCGGGACCGAAATTTCTGGAAAAGATGCACTCGCGCCACAGATCATGAAATTAGTGGATTTCTCTACTAATTTCTAGAAGAATCCAGAGGGTCCCGAACTCGCCAACATGGTCGCCAACTTGGTCGCCAAAAATGATGGCAATAATATAAAGGCATTGCACATCCAAATACAAATTATTTACATTATTTTATACAAAATTCGTAACATTATACACTGAGTGACCAAATTATTATGACCACTTGACACTCGTATGGAGATCAATTATAACCTCCACGTAGTTGCCACTAGAGGGTGAGATATATATTAATATGGAATGCAGGAAAAGAGTAAATCATCAACACCACTGTGTTGCATGTGAAAAAAATAGGGAAACTAATAATTTAGCAGCATTTGATTGCTTGATGTTTGTAGATGCGATATCAGTATCAGCAAAATGATTGAACTTGTGAATTGTTCCAGGATAGTAGTTATTAATGTGTACAAAAAAGAGGATTATCGAAAAGAAATCTGGGTCTGAACGCGTTAGACTTGTGGTCGTCACAGTCTACTAAATATTCGCATGGAAAAGAGAATTATGGAAGTTGTCCTACTCAACAGAAGAGAAACCATACTTCAAATTGTCGAGAATCTTAATCAAGGGGCAATTGTGAACGTCTCTAAACATGCTGTTTGTCTCACAATATATTTTATAGGCTGGTAGAGAATGACCTTTTCTAAAACTCCACACTCTACCTGGAACAAGAACAGGAGTCTCCAGTTCACAAAAGCACATCAAGTTTGGAGTGCAGATGACTGGAAAAGGGTCATCTGGCCGAATGAATTTTATTTTCAATTACATCATTTAAATGACAAGGTGCGAATATGGAGAAAAATAACGAAAGTATAAACTTCATCTGCATTTCCAAAGCTCTTCAAGATATGGAGGCAATATTGTGATTTAGAGAATGTTTTTCTTGTAATTGCATGGGTCCTCTGAGTCATGTAGAAGGACGTCTGAATGTTCAAGGGTATTTAAGTGTTACTGCACATTAAGTATATCCTTTTAAACTAAAACTCCGTTAGACGCACAAATCTTTCAGATGCATAGTAAAAATAGTTCCTGTGCTGAGTCAATACGTCAATCCTTTCTTCTTATATCTCTCTTTCGTCACTCACTCTAGGATTAAGTGTTAAGGACGAGGGCGATTTCTTCATAATTCGGAGGGCAGAGGCCATTGAATCTGAAAGAAGTAGTGCACCCAAAATCAGTTTTTATGAATTTGTAGTATTTCGTTAATTTTGATATTTTTTCACTTATAAAATAATGCAGTTTTCAGTTTTATACGGAAATAATACGAAACCAATATTTTGAAACTTCTGTATTGTTTCTTCTGGGAGTTGAGACACATTCAAAGGAAGTCGCGTGTCTAGCTAGTGACTGTATTTTATTCAATCCTCAATGAATCTGGAATAAACAATCAAAATCTATCTATGAATCAAAATCACTCTGATACTCGCCCACATATCTAGGATACTTAGATAACCTCGTTCATTTTGACTCAGGATTGAAGAAATATCTGATATACAAATCCCCCATTCAAGGTAAAACACTAAGAGGAACATCACCAGAAATTTGAATAGAAGGTACTGTTCCCTTTTATCTGGACATCATGAGAAGATAAAAAAAATTTAATGTATTATAGGAAAAGTTCAAGTTCCTTGAACATTGTAAGGTGATTTTGGAAGACTGAAATATGACATCTTAAATGTATGTAGTGGTGGCACAGTGATAACTAACCATTATATTTTCGATGCTCTTTTTCGTTTAAATATTTCAATTCCGAATTACATTTTAAATATTAATATATGTCAAATGTATTTGAATGCCAAATCTCACCAATAAAATGATTAAATAATCTTCAATCATAAGTATGAGATGATGCATCTGAGAGATGACATGCGCCTAGAGATGGGACTTTTTGAAGCATGCCTAGTGGAGGACTAACGAATGATTCCGTAGAAGAAATGTTAAAACATTTTGAGAAATGGCATCCACCAACATTCATACGTTCTTGTCGACCTTTATGGCGTGGTTAGTTGACAATATTGGCGATAATTTAATGCACCATAGTGGTGTGCTAGTGATTTGATGATAGAGCTCACTGCCAGTGATGGTTGCATTCAGCAGGACAATGGTCTTTGTTATACATATGTTATTGTTCCCAAATGATTAAAAAAGTATGGCAGAAATCTTATCTTGCTTAGTTGGCTTGCACAATACCAGATCTCAATCCAATTAAGAATCAGTATGATGAGATCAAATGGAGCATCTAGAAGCTAGATCCAGTGTTATCCAAGTTGAAGACATTGGAAAATGCAATTGATCTGATATGCTCTCAGATACCTCATACTACCTATAAATATTTCATAGAATTCATATCATGAAGAATCCTTGCAGTATTTAGGGAAAAAAGTGGTCTGGTATTGTATTGAACGGATGTGGGCATAATAATTTGGCTATTCAGGGAATATATTTATGGGTTCACGATTAATTTGCTTACTCTTTAGAAATGTACATAATATCAAAAATATTCAATCAATTCTTATTGAAAACAAAAGCATAGAGTAATTTTCCGTTCCAAATAAATAACCTAAATACTTATGTCAAGAAACAAATAATTATATAAGTGTTAAATTAGAGTAAAATGTTTTAGCATCTCCTGTGCTTTAAAAAAAATGTGCTTCGTACACAAAAGGCTGAATACAAGCAAACTAAAGAAAAGTCACTTTAACTTAGACAACAGTAATATTTTAACACAATTTGCAAGAATAAAAATTCATGGAGCTAAAAATTTTTTTAGAGAGTTTTCCTTTTCAAGATGAAAAGTCAGTTTAATTATTCAACATATTTTTCTTTAAACTAAAAAATAATTATTGATGACCGGCAATACATGTTTTAGGATATGATATTTATACTTTTGGTTTTATTTTTAAAATGCACATACAGCAGAACGTCGTTTATCCGAATCAGTTGGGACCGGACACCGTTCGGATACGCGATTGTTCGGACAACCGAAAACCGAATGCGATCCATGCAGTATATGAAACCGGATACTATACGAATATTGAAAATCATCACATACGGCAAACGTGCTTGAAATAACAAAAAAGCAAAGTAGGTGCAAAATGTCTCAAGTTTTGCTTTATTATGGAAAATAATCATTTATTTTTCGCTGTACCATTGTACACTTTCGTTTTTTCGCTGCAAAGTATCTGATTCTCTTGATCTGCAGTAGTTCAGTACTCTGATTGTTGTTCCTACAACTTCATAGCTGTCTCCAATGCAGAAAAACGCGTCAGCATGTGATGGACGGATCAATATTTCAAGTTTTGTCTCTATGTTCAAGACGTTGTGCTTCCTTTTTAAATTTGAAGCCATAACAGTTCGGAGCTCAACAAAAGAACACATATACACCCCTCACTTGAAAACAAACTGACCTAATATTCCGCGAAGATGTTTACCAAATTACACACAACTGAAATTCTTCAAATATCACTCACCTAATATTCTTCAAATATCACTCCCGTCACTTTTGGCTTCTACTGTATGTACATTTTAAAAAACTCAATGCTTGTCTCGAGCCTTTTAAGGGCTTTAATTAGCCTGCTTTTCTATAATCAAATTTTTTTAAAACTTTTTTTCTTGTGGTACCTCACATTTCAAACCACATATTTAACACCCATTTCTAAAAACTGAAATGATTAAAAATATTTAAGTGATTTTCAAAGTTATTTTAACAATTACAGTGGCTTGTATTTCTTCGGGATTTATTAATATCCTTTTTTGTTTTGTTCATGAAGCAAATCTAGCTTTAAAACTGCCAGTAAAATTATTCATATTAAAAAACCCTTACTTAAAAAAAATAATGGCTTTGAAATGAGATAATTACTTGTGTATTGGAAGGAAAAAATTGTAATCGTTAACCAGTGTGTCCGGGTTTAAGGTATTCAAAAGTAATGGCTTATTATTACGGAACTACCCATTAGAATGTAATAAACTGTTCATCCATAAATTGGAAAACTCTCCGAGATTTTTTGGGTCTTGTCCGAACGGCCTCACGTGCGCGCATTATTCAGCAATCGCAGACGATAAACATTTTACACTGACTTCATTAGTAAAGGTGTGGATGCCACAGCAAAGATGCAGTGCGCACTTTGGTTAACGGAATTTAAATCAGTCACGCGTGTACATCGACGTGTTCGAACAGAATGAAATGTCGACCCTCCGACATCAATATCTATCCACCAATGGGAAATAACTTTAAAGGAGACGGGAACTTTAGTACTTCAATGTGGCAAGTATCTTTAAATTTTCGTGATAGAAGACACTGTGATCGTGTGCGTGATTCATTTTGCAGAAGTCCTGATAAGTGTATTAGGCAAGCTAGAAACGACATTCCATTCTGTTCGAACACGTCGCTGTACACGTGTGACTGATTTAAATTCCATTAACCAAAGTAGGAATTGCAACTTTTGCTGTGGTGTCCACACCTTTACAAATGAAGTCAGTGTAAAAAGTTTGTCGCCTCTGATTGCCGAATAATGCGCGCTCGTGCGGCCGTTCGGACCAGACCCAAAAAATTTCGGAGAGCTTTCCAATCCATGGATGAACAGTGTATTACTTTCTGATGGGTAGCTTCATAATATAAGCCATTACTTTTGGATACTTTAAGCCTGAACACCCTGTATTTTATGTGAAAAATACGGGTTATATTGTTATAGAATGGAAATTATTAATTTTAATATGCTGAAGAAATAATCCTCTTTCTTCTCATATACTTCTAAATAATAATTTGAAAAAGTTTCTTATTTAATAACTTAAATATATATTGATTTTAATTACATGAGCTAGAATATTTTACTTGAAAATAGACATTTCAGTCAAATATGAAGCAAAACAAAAAAATATCCTATAGTAGTATTTTATACATTAAATAAATTTTAACCGTTTATGCCATTATGCTACTTCTTTTGTAATTACATTATATACTGGATATTACGATTTCCCTTTCTCTCCTTCCTTCCCTATAGTGAGTGTCGTGAATTCGAGCCCTGATAGATAGCACAGAATACCCGTAGAGGGGGCTAATGCAAATTAAATCTGTTGAGGTTGAATGACCCTCCGTTTGTGTCGTGTTGTAGTTAGAAGAGGGGGGGGGGTTCTAGCTCAGATGTCGACTTTATCACTTGACCGCGGTTCAAAATTACGGGTTTTTCACCAACAACCCTCGTGTTGCTTTATAGAGCTACCCTAAAAATTCTCACTCAATAAAAGCTATTTTTCTATACCTTTTACCCATTTTATATTTCTAAGAATTATAAGAACCGTGGAGAATAAAAAACACTACGGAATATTAAGAACAATTTGGCCCCTGAAGGCTCCATTTTCAGATTTTAAAATATGTATCAAGGAAGTGGGCATGAATAGCATTTTTTGTATTTTTATTGCATGTTAATAAGTAGGAGATATGTTTCTCATTAGCATTTTAAATACATTTTAAGTCAATCTTTTACCATTGTATCAGTTTCAGAACCTAAATTCTGTTATTAAGAAGGACAATGCAATTTTGTATATTAAAGAAAATTGTTATAATTTAACCAATTAAAAAAAACCTTTTATTAAAATATTTGAATTATTAAGAGTTTCTGTTGTGGAAAATATTTTTTGTGCTCGAATTCTTAAATCAAAGATCACAGGAAAATTGTTTACTTATGGGCTTTTTGTTTTGAAGCACACATTCAAAACCATGAATTCGTTTATTATTACGTACAGCTATTATGTTGTATATTTTTTCACTGTGAACCTTATTTTTTTCATAATTATCCATTCCAAAAAACAGCAATTTCTTTAGTTTAATAATTTCTGAAATTAAACTTTGTTTCTTGAAACAGATTGTTGTTATACAAAATTTTTGTCTACTGAAACTCTTAAAAATTCATCAAGTTGTTTTAATTAATAAAATTTTTTAAAAATATCATGAATTACGTATTTAAAAAAATTCATGAAATTACACATTGCAGTATATAATTATTTAATCGAAATATTTGTCATATACAAAATTCATAATAGCACATTCATTCAATGGGTTTATTTTTTTTCTGCATCAATTTTTTAAAAATCTTTATTTTATGCAAAATAATTTTTTTATTAATATCTTGTATGTGTTATTTTTCTTTAAATATACTTTAGCATTTTTCGTTTCTAGTGTAACTTTTTTATGCAGATGATTTAAAATACGTTACAAATTTAATTTGATTAAGCAACATACCATCATTTGCAATTGAAAAGAAAGGTAGCAATATTTCACTTAATATTACTTGTATATTTTTCAAACAAGGTCAACTAAATTTTTTGTCGTAAAATTAAATTATAAATACTCAAATGACTCTAAATAATTTGTTTTCGATTGTAAAGTTCATGTAAAAATACTTTTCACAGAATTCTAATATAGATTACTCTGCAAGTTTGATAATAAAATGTTCCCCTGCAATGGTTTTATCTGAAATATGCATAAACTGTATTGGTAGGTGCCAAATATTTCAAGCAAATGCTTTCACTATACAAATATTTCAAACCAATGCTTTCACTATATAAATATTTCAAAACCAATGCTTTCTCTATATAAATATTTCAAACCAATATGATTTCGATATATAAATATTTTAAGGGGGTTCGGCACTTCCATGTTAAAATTGCGTAAGTTTATGTACCTTTTTCTCAAAACGTACCTGCTTCTCATAGATGACATTTTTACAGTAGGTTATATGTACTATCAATAAGACTTTAATGGAGGTTTTTGTCATTTTACTAAACATTAAAATAATTATGAATTTTTTAAAAAATGTCCATTCCCCCCCCCTACAATTTAGTTTAAAAAGGCATTACCTAAAAAAGTTTGCTAGATATTTCTTATCCCCTCCATTAAAATGTGTAAACATGTTGAAAATATACTTACTGAAAATTTAAGGACCCTACATTAATTAGTTTCAGAGAAAAAGGTACATATAAAAGGGAAAAATATTGCATTTTGAGAAAACAGGCTTTAAAGTAAAAATTTGCAATTTTTGACGATTTACCTTTTTTAATACTTTCCAGAAAAATATGAAACATTTTCTTTATCCTCTGCTTCTACAAAATACTCTTTTATTTTTATTTTTTTCATTATTTTCACCAATCTTGCCTTTTTTTGTATCTCAAGATGCTTTCGTTGGGCTACACGAATCCTACGTGCATCTAATTTTTTAAAGCATAACACACAATTAAAACTTGGTTCAATACCACAATGTTTTAAAATGATTAATTTGGCTACATGGCTCATATTTAATTGTGCAAGTGCCATACTTACCCCTAATTTTAGAGTTTTCAACTCCACAAACGTAGATTTTGGAATGACTGACCATATGGTATTATTAACTGACTCATTAGGGTCTTTCCATGTAGACATTTTTTTAATAACCTAGGGGATGGCACATGGGTATGTTTTTTATGGTCATAATGCTTTTCGTTAAATTCAGCTTTTGCTTTCTGAAACTTGCACCATGAATTTGTACCCTAGGGACACAATCCATGTTGAGGGCTCTCATTTGTAAACAAAAGATGGAAATAAACATCCCAAACAGCAGTTTTCATGTTGTGTAAATCATTGATATTGTTTCTAATGACCATACCATAATACCTCTGAATTTTTGAAATTAAAATGTCGGTTAGTCGGTTGCGTCTACTTAGATTTCTTCCATCACTATTTTTTTCCTCTGTTTTTTTTTTCTTTTGAGATTCAAAAGACGGGTACCCATACGCTTTTGGATATGCCCAGCGCACTCTAATTTTTCCACTTGAGTGTCATAAGGATTCAGGGCAAGTATTGATGAAAAACCTCTTGAATCTCCATCTCCCAAATATTTTGTGTAACGAATGCCATAATGAGCTTCGGATCTTTCAAATATCGACGTTACACCTTTCACTTCCATACCTCCACTTTCTCCACTATAATTGGCAATATATGATGGTTCATGAACATATTTAAATGCAGTTTTGCACCGACAATGTTTCGAAAACACTTCAAAGTCAATAACTTTTCCAGTATCAACACTCGTAGCTGTATCAATACCATTGAGGCACTAGTATACCCTTTTCTTCCATGAACCATCTAAGGCAACAGCAATACCACGGCTACCTTCTATTCGTGTTGCCTCCTCAACAGAATTTCTCATTGATTTTTCACAGGTAAATTTAGAAGAGTCGAACAACAATTCTGTATAAGTACGGAATTTTTCAGGTGGAGATGGCAAGTTCATAAGTCCACAGAATGTTTCTGCAGCTGAAAGACCTCTTCCATTAGATCTGAAAGCAAATACCAATCTGATATTTGAGTGGAAAAGTTTAATTTTATTCTTCAATTTAGTTGACGTATGGAAACCATGTTTTTTTTTGCGCAAAAACTACAACAAAGTTCCATATAATACACAATTCCAACTCTTTTAGAAGCCTCTAATGAGATGGAATGGCCACAGTTTTTACAAACAGCAAAGTTCAATAAAGCTTTATTTAAAAAAAAATTTCTATTAAAACATTTTTTTCATTGCTTCCTTCGATATCTTCATATAAACTGTTGTTTGAAATAAGTTTTCGTTTTGAAGCACTTTGAATAACAGTTTCTGTGCCGTCTGCTGTGATAGCTGGAACATTTTGAACAATCATTTTTTGAACGCCGACATTTTTGAGTTTTTTAAAAATTTTTTAGATCTGCCCATAATTTTGTCGTTAATAGAATACTGATAAATAATTTAATGTAAAACGTGGATTAAACACGAAAAAAAATCTGGATAAATAAATTCGAATTCACAATTAGCAAGTTCAAGCAAAAATAATCCCATTTTACAACAAACCAAACGAAAAAAAATAACTGTACTAAGTTGCCTTTTCCTTTCTTCAAAGGAAAATCGTTTTATTTATGTGTAAAAAAATATTATACTAATTGTGGAGAAAACAAATCGCTCTGTTATCGAAAAATTAAGCATGATGAAAGACAGGTGCTCCTCGAGGAGCACCTGTCACGCATCAAAGAAAGTGACTTCCTTTTAAAAAATAAATAAAAATACTTCAAATTATTG
The DNA here is from genome assembly GCA_019973975.1 of Trichonephila clavata. Lineage (NCBI taxonomy): Eukaryota > Metazoa > Arthropoda > Arachnida > Araneae > Nephilidae > Trichonephila > Trichonephila clavata. The sequence continues at coordinate 107,377 of BMAO01004016.1, read as the reverse complement.
TATTTCTATATATCATTTTAAGCAGAAATGTTTGAACTTTTCAAAAATAAAAAAAAAGTCAAAATCGATCATTTTTCAAAAATTCATGTGCCGGACCACCGTAAAAACGTAAATTTTTCATTAATTTCCATGCATGTTGAAAAACTAAATATGATTTATTTTTTCATTATATTAAGACATTACTTTAATGATTTATTCATTCCATTAACAATATGTTGCAGAAAAAACATTATGAAATATCTATATATCCCCTAGTATAAATATACTATGAATACCAAAACTAATAGCCATACAGTTTAAAGTGAAAAAATAAACCTTCAGAATAATTTTATTAGTATTTAAAGAACAGAACTTCTAAAGTCATAAGATTGCTTGTATTTATATAGATACATTGTAAATACCACTAAATCAACTTCAACCACACTGCCATACTTAGCATCATTACCAATTGCGCCTTCAAGCATCAGGTCTCCATTTGGAGAATAGCGTCATTGAAGACAGCTGCGCATATTTTATGCTAATGAAATACTCAGAAGGGTTCTGATTATATGTGGAAGGACTCGAATCAAATGTAAATAGATATTTACATATACAATCAAATTCCACAGGGCTGTTTCCTAGTCTAAATTCATTTCATTGCATATATTCACTAATGAAGCTGCTAAAAAGAAGAATATGTCTAGGTTACAAAAAGATAAAGGGGAAAAAAGAGGTTCAACATTATTCTCACATCTTAATTCTTAACATTAAAAAGAAAAACGTGAAAAATCAAAAAAAAAAAAAAAATCTCAGGTTAACTTAATTTATATTCCTGAAATGTTTTAATCTTTTTTTTATTACGAATTAATATTTCTATTTATTTTGAGATATAATTATTAAGCAAACGAATAATCCAAGTTTTAGTATAAACACATAAAAAAAAAAAGCACATCTCAAAATAAAAATAAAAGAATTTATATTCCTTACTTAAGAGTTTAAATGTTTAAGGCATACCAAATTTCATTAATTTCAGTGTGAAACTGTTATAAAATAAAAATAATAATGTTTTCTAAAATTCTATTTTTTTTCGAAAATTTTTAATATTGAAGTTACTTTTAAATTAAATTAGTCTACTGCATTTGACTGAATTTTTGGTTGCCTCTTTTGTGTGTTTACTATGTAAAACGGACTTTGGGCACAAAATTTCATAAAAAAGCAAGCCATTTAATTTTTTAAGAAAAAAAAAATAAAAATTTGAACTGATTTTAAAATGTTACTCCTCCTACAAAAATTTACGTACATGCCTGAGATTTGATTTACAAGTACATCAAACAAAAAGTAGTATATGTGTAGCAATAACGTTATTGGTATTTGTACAATACCTTTTTTTATGAATGCTTATTGAGAATTTCTTAAAAAATTTATGAATTCTAAATTCAATTATTTTTTTTAGAAAATAAAGTATTACTTTGATTTAAAAATGCATACCCACTTTTGTTACATGCACTTTAGCAATAGATAAAAGAAAATTCAAAGCACTAGGCACAGTGGAAAAGAAGCATAAGCATTTTAAATGAATACAAACTAGTTATTTTATCTTTCTGATAAGTAAGTTAAAAGTTTTGATTTGCCATAGGGATGAGAATAAAAATGGACATAAAAGCTGTTATAATTCTGTTTTTTTTTTTTAAGTTTAGAACTTTTAAATTTTTTGAGGTTATAGAAAAATATATAACGAATAATTTAAGCTAAAGAAATTACATTTGTTTTTTGTTTTTTTGACCAATTTTTGTCAATTGAATCGAACTGTGCCCCCTTAAAAAAAGTATTTAGAAATTTTAGACAAAGCACAATTTCTGCATAAAACTTAAAGGGAATTAGAAACACAAAATGTAATTTTTTTTAAAAAAATATTCATAAATTTATTTTATTTTATTCATTATCTGGATTGTTATGTTTACAAACACTCTACAAAATTTTAAAGTGATATATGCAGTGGATTTCATACAAAATGTAACTAAAAGTAAGATCATGGGAATAAAAAAAATAATTATTGATTATTACTTGTTCATACAAATTTATTTATATTTTAAAATGTTTTTTTTACAATAACAGATACATAAATATATAGATAATTCAGAGTAAAAAAAAATTACTTCCAGTAATTTAAACTTAAAAAGTAAAAAAAAAAAATTACCTATAAAAAAAGGTTCATTTTTTATTTTTGCAGACATACCTTAAAATATTAAAATATAAATCTTAAATTGCATATTCCAAATGTGAGGGACCAAACAATTTCCATAATTTCGATAACTTTTGCATAAATGTAAGGCATTAAGATTTAAATAAATTTTCTAATCAGCTTCAAATAGGAAAATATCAAAAAAATATTCATTATCTATAGTTTTAATCCACAATAAATCTCACGTATATAAAGAAGCCTTTGTTTACGGAATCTTACTAAAGGCTTATTATTTAATTATATCTGCCATTCAAAATAAGGTAATAAATACAGAGTTGAATTTCTCAACAAACTTCGCAGATTCAATGATTGTTAAATATTTCTCTTTAATGAATTGAACTGCTCTTAAAGATTCCTTTTATGCTAATTTCAAACTATTGGTATTTGCAAAGCGAGCTAAATTAAAATAATTATCTTTCAAAATAATTGTCAATTATTTCTCCTCGAATGGACGGAATAAATGACAGTTTTCCACCCCAAAAAAGACATAACAAGTCGTCCCACTTCCCATTTACATTTACTATGTGCACCCATAATAGTCAAAAATTGGACAAAATAGCCGAGTCATTTGACAGTATTAGAATAGGAATATTCTGATTTATTCCTGCTGAATACTTTCACACGTATTAACTTGACGCATTAATAGAAAAATTACCACGCAATTGTGTTTAAATTAGCTTAAAACTGTTATGCAAACAATCGCGTTAAAGAGTTATTTTTCTGAAATAGTTTTAATAGTTGTTTTCATTATAAACTTGATAAGATATTTATATAAATTAATCATACCATTTGGGATCATAATGAAATAAATTTTGTTTCAGATTATCGAAATGTTTAAATGAAAGAGATTATAAATTAAAATAGCTCTTGAAAGATGAACAGCACATTTATATATATAATAAACAGTAAATAATAGTACATTCAATAGTAAAAAATTCTTACATTATTTAAAAATTGCATTATGTGATTAATTTTTTCAAAGCATAAGCATAAAAGAAAAATAAGGGTTTATTCAATAATAAAAATCATAAGAGAGAAACAGGAAGCGTTATTACAAAAAATAAAGTTGATAAAAAAATTTTCAAAAAACTAACTTTATTTCTGCTTAAATAAATTTAATCAGTACAATAAATAACTCAATCATGATTTTACCTTATAAAACATTCGGTATTAATTAAGCTTTAAAAAAAGCAAAAAAATTACGATATTTGGATGTAATCATGCATATTTCTTTATCTATTTTTTCAGTCATGTAATTTCTAAAATCTTGAAAATGCGAATTTAAATAAGCATTTGCGCTTAAGCCATTATTGTAATTCAAAGCTTATTCTTCACAGCGTTTAGAAAGCTAATTAATTGAAGCGAAACGAATATGTTCACCACAAGTTTCAAAGAACATTTCTCATTTCTTATAAGGACACTTGGAACATTTTAAATTATTTTCCGCTTGCTGCTTCATTTTTTTACATTAATGTTTACTATTTTCAGAAATATTTCTGTATACAAGATGATTTCGGAAAATTGTATCAAAAGAAGTAATGAAAATTTATAATTAAGTATTGATTTTTAATTCCGATAAATTAAACAACCGTAAACAATTTATACTCCATTTTAAAGTTTCTTTCAACAAAAAAACCAATTATTTTTTTGGTTCAAGACATTATAAATTCATTTTCAGATTTATCCTAAGCTGTTTCTTTAAATAAATAGGATATTGATTGTTTCATTTTTGATGTTTTGTATTGAAAAAAATAATAAAACAGATTATTTTCATTGCTTTTAATTAATCTTTTGAAGAGAAAAATAATTCTTTCCTCTTATTTTAAAATATTTTAGAAGTTTAAACTCTAATTTTTAGAGTTAGAAAATTTTAAAAGACACATGTACGCCAGCAAACGCGCGTTCATGTATATGTAACGAATACCAAAATGTGAAATAATAAAAGTCAATCAAAGTTCGGATCACGTAATGATAAATGTTTCCATGTGTAAAGTATTTTTATATGCATTTATATTAAATTATACCACATATTTTATATATTTGCCTTTATATTTTATCTTTGTGAATATAGTTAGTATGTATTATTTAATGCATATAAAACTCATCAAATTTTAAAATCGATTAAATAATAAAGACCTTAATTTTGTTACTTTAAAATCTAGTTCTATAGAATATATATATATATATATATATATATATACAGACAAAATAATAGGTACATCCATTTAAAAATGAGTCGTCCTTCGATTGTCTAATAAACGACCGACAAGTTTTGCAACAGTGTGCCACTAAATGATGGCAAAAGGGAAGGTATTAGTCAAGCATGTGGCAGTGTATAAGTTGAAAGGAAATATTCTGTTTTCAACAAAACGTGGCTATATTTGATATCTCCGACGTGAAAAGAGGTATGATAATTGAAGCTTCCTACGTTAGAAGCATCCATTTCAAGATCAACAATCCTTATGAGTGTTCCAAGGACCAATGAGTCAAGGATTATAACGGCCTACACAAATCTGGGTAGATTTTCTATTGCGAAGCATATTACTTAAGGAAACCGTAGTTAAAGGATCTTGATAAACGGGTTTTGAAGAGGATAGTCAGCTGAATACGCCAGAACACACTGCCGCAGATAACGACCTAGAGCACAGGTTCCCAACCTTTTTGAACTGGCGCCTCCTTTTCTAGAAAATATTTCGATACCACCCCCTTTTCTAGTGAATATCTCAATACCGCCCCCTCCCACTCTAGAGAAATAAGAGTGTATATAATACATGACGAAAACAAGAGTTAAATTTTTAAAAAAATATTTATTGCTATTAAATATATTTTTTTAATTAAATTTTTTTTCTGAAGCCCTAATTTTTTTACTTGCTATTCTGAAATAGCTATTGCAAAGAATATATTTGAATGTGTAACATATATTATAGTCATAGATAGGATTTTGTTGGAATTAAAACGCGCTACTGAATTTCTTCTTCATTTAAAAGACTGGAATAAAAGTTTTATCTTACCTGTTATAAAGACAGACAGGGGTTTTTATGATACAAAGAAATATTGCTTTCCAAATAAATATAAGTTGACAGTTTCAGCCTTTAAAGAATCACACGTTAATTCCTTGTTAACATATTTAATTAAGTTTTTTTGGATAATATACGAAATGTAATGCGCCGACGGCCCTCCGTACCATCTCAACGCCCCCTAATTTTCTCTGAGTCTTACTGCCCCCCTGAAAGTCTCAAACGCCCACAAGGGGGCGTTATCACCCACGTTGAGTACCTATGACCTAGAGGGATACCCACCTTCAGAATCAAATATCTATAAAAACAAACTAACGGGAATTGCTTGTTGTGAGCATTCATGGTAGACTAGCAGTTCCAAAATTGTTAGTTTCGGAGCGGAATACTATGGAGAGACTTCAGTGGTGCAAAGTCCACCTAAACCGGACACAACTGCGATGAGAAAACGTTATCTGGTCTGATGAGTCCTCATGTACATTATTCTATACCACTGAAAGTGTGTTCGTCTGGCGAACACGACCAGAATCAGTTCATGTTGACTGCCTGGTTCCAACCGTGACACACAAAGGCGGTTTTTAGATGGTGTAGAGAGCAAGGTGATCATTATCGAATCATTCTTGTAGATCATCTTCCCCAGAGATCCAGACTCTTTTTCCGGGAGACGTCCTGTGTTCCAAAATAACGATGTCCCTGTTTACACGTCTCGCTGTGTTTAAACATGATTAGGAAGTGGAACATCAAGAGTGGGGTCACCAGTCACCTGATCTGAACATCACTGAGTGTTTGGGGGTTTTTAGTCAGCATAGTTCGAGCTCGGCTTCCACCTCCACGTACACTATCTGAACACAGGAGACGGTCCTGCACGAGGAATGAGTGAGAATTCCGATTAACTTTGTTCAAGACTAAATTTGAGGTCAAATACAAGCTTATAATCAGGCAAAGGTGGTCCAGTCATTTACTAATAAAAATTTTTCATTTTTTCTCAGATACTCTTATTAATTTGCTGTATACTTGTGTATATCATATTTATATATGCATCCTCTAAATATCTTCCTTTGTTAGAATTCAGTTTTATGCACCTTACTTCCTTTTTCGTTGTAAAAGTTAAATACATAAATTAACAGATAAAGTCTGCAAAGTCCTTCTATTGTGTAAATATTTTCTACAGATTCTTACGCTGTTCTTCAATACGCAGAAGCGAATGGGAGATAAAAAACTCTGCTTTTTTAAGCTTATATTTCTCATGTAGCGTTCTTGGAAGCATGGTTTGAGAAATTTTGATTCTACTGAACCCGAGAATTTTACAAGGAAGCTGAGAAGATCTTGCCGTCCTGTTACGTTTTGTGTAACGGACAAATATCGAGTTTCATAGCTCGTCACTGTCCTTGGACAGCATTTCCTATACCATCGTTCGATAGATTTAACCTCCTTATGCTGGCTCTATCAGCTGCTTTCTCTCTCAACCCCGGACTTACAGTAAAAATCTCTGAAAATCTGAACGTGGGAATCAATTACCTTAAGTGTGCAAGTCACTCGTCATCTCATTGAGGTATTCGCATGCTGGTAGTTATTCGTTTTAACTGTTTACTTTAAATTTATTTTTCCAAATGTTCTACGGAGTACCACAAAAGTCGTATAGGTGTGCGAATGAACAAACAGCAAACATTTACACATGCGCTGATGCACATGCCACTTGTATTCTAATTTGCCTGCCTACACGCAATTTTAAGTTAACGTAATCAACACTAACGCTTTGCATCTTAGTTTTAAATTTTGGTAAATGTTTTCCAAGTTATTAGATTATATATTCAAATTTTTCAAACATTAATAAACGTAAGGCCACATGTTCTATAGCAATAAAATTTAAAATGCACCATGTTGTTCCTACTTAGCTAAATTAGAAAATATACGTTTCAAGAATTATAATTCATTATACGATAAAAATTTGATTTCATTTTGTCTAGATATATTTTTAACTCTTACAAATTATTTAGTATGGATAAATCAAAGTTTTATTCTCTGAGGCAATAAAAAAAGTTAAAGAATCTTGTTATCAAACAGCCTAGCAGTAATATATTCATAAAGAGGGTTCATAAGATTATTTTAAAGTAACTTCAATATAAGTAGTTTCAACTAATTACAGCTAAATAAAAATTTTAATCTGAACCTAACGCTTTCCCCGTTCTACTTTCATATCGCAAAATCAGGGGTATAATGCATAACTTTCAATCTGACACGATTCTAAGCATTCATTTGCTAAAATAATTCTTTACGAACTCGAAATGTTTTTCATGAGAGAAAATAATTTCTATTATCATATGTTGAAACAAAAGTGGAAAGTAGAGAGTACATGCAATTTTCTCTCTTCAAACAATAAAACCTCTCCAGCAATGATACTCAAAAAAATTACAAAATATCTGTAAATTTATCTTTAGAGTCATCTTTCAGATTTTTTTCGTAATTCCACAAATGTCCATAATTCTAAAGATGTTTGTCAAATAATGTTCACTTCAAATTTATTAACTTCAATGCATTCAAAATTTGACGAATTTGTAGAGAATTGGAAAGTGCCACTGAGAATTGTACCACGTACCATAGTTTGCCGACCCTGATATAAAGTGTTATTGTTGTTGTTTCTAATGCCACCCGTCTGACGATGTCAGATCGAGGCCCACGAAATTCATCGTGGCAAGGGGCTAGGTCAGTGCTTCACAAAGTTTCAATATTCGCGACCCAATATTCTATCATAATTTTCTTCGCCTCCCCCCCATACAAAAACAATGTATTGGAGTTCAATAATACTGTACTTTGACGCAAAAACTACGATACGACCTTAACTTCGTAAAAGCCACCGGCGTATATAAACGTCTCACACACTCAAAGCGTTAATTTCCCTGAACGTATATGTACGTTTTTCCGAAGTACAATCTTTTCTCTGCACTGCTACCCATAAAATTATTTTGAAGGCTTTGGAATGCAATAAAAGGATCTTGACAATGTTTGCAAAGGATTCATACTTATTTCACAGGATTTGCTTCATTATTCCTCTCCCCACCTCCCAATATATAACATGCGTGCGCCTACGTGGAAAACGGTTGACATTGGGAAGCGATTTGCGTAACTTTTAATCGGAAGTGAAAGAATTAATTATAAATACGTACAAATTATAAAGATAAGTGCTGATTTTTCTATATAATTTTTTATGTGACAAGCCCATGAGGTCACTGGTAATTATTAAACTTGTTCTTAACTTAGTATTGTTAAATTAATTATGAAATACATTGTGTAGCACTGATACATTTATAAGTGTAATATACCAGTGTAAATGTGTATTTTATTTTATATTATGTCAGAATGTATTTTGTTTGTTTGTTTCAGTAAATTAATAATTTTTTAAGTAATCTTTTGTTTTTGACTTTTCAATATGCTCGCGCCCCCTTCGTAGAGTAGTCAAGCCCACCGAAGGGGGCATGCCCCCAGTTTGAGAAACGTTGGGCTAGGTGTACGCCTGTCGTTAGCATTTTAGCCGCTGATATAAAGTAAATGTTTTTGTTTGAAATAAATTAATGGATTTTACTGAATTTATATTATTCCATAATATTCACTGCTTTCAGGTATTATAATTTTTTCCTCTCGAAAACAAAATAATAAACATTAAAAAAAAACAATTTTTGTTCCATAATTTTTTAAAACTTGGAACAATAAGAAAAAAATATATATAATTCATTTTATACTAATTTCAAAGTATTGGTACATACAAAGTGAGTTTAATTATAATTACTTTCTTCCGAAAGTATTCTCATTTCTTCGTCACTAAAAAGACGGAATAAATGACAGTCTTACAACCCAGAAAAGATATAACAAGTTCTAATGCCTCCCATTTACAGTTCATGCGTGCTCCAATAATATTTGGAAATTAAACAAAATAGCTGAGCAAACTGATAGTATGCCAATAGGAAATTACTGATTTATTGTTAGTGAATACTTTTACGACATACTAAATGGAGAAATTACCATTCACTTCTGTCTAAATTAGCTTAAATGTTTTGTATAAACATTTGTGTTAAAGGGTTACTTCCTTGAAATACTTTTTATCTGGAAAAAGGTGCCTACAAGATATTAACTTTAGTGGTCGCGTGCGCTGACGAATTCATTTCAATACTTTTTTATCTAACTATTTGTATTGTACACGGTAAAAATCATAATTCCAGAGAATAATTTAATTAAGAAAAAGTATATTTACCTACTTTTAAGGACCTTTTATTTTTTCTTTGATAATTTGAGAATAACTCCAATCAAACTGAACTAAAATGTTTTAAAACTGCGTGACTTTAGTAAAGGACACACATTACAGACACTTTTCCCTATTATTACAGGAATGATACTTGCAGACAAAACTGTCATATTTTGTTCAAGTTATTGTCCTTCGATGATCAGCAAATATTATGTTGACGATTTTCTTCTTTGTTTCTTTCTAACAGGGTGCAGTGTGCCGTGTTGGTACACTTTTGGCTTCATATCTTTCTTAAATGACTTTTTCAGGTAATATTTAAAAATTTTCCTTTCTATTTATAAACATTTCATATCTATCGCTTTTCTCAAATTTAGCTTCTTTATCATGAATAATATCCATTTTTTTCGTTACGTCCTTCCCTTGTGTGTGTGATTGATCACAAATTCAACTTCATCCAATAAAGATTGCAGTTGCTCAATTTTTTTCTTAGTATTCTGTTAATTTACATTTATAAGCCACAATGAGTCGTAGAGCACAGCAATCAAAACCAATAATTGATTCACAAATGAAAATTTCCTTAGAAAATATTTTGGAACAAAATTGATCGCGTGGGGACTTCAGAAACCGGAAGTACCATATGATTGTAAAAAACGTTTACCATTCCCAAAATAGTGGGATATAAGTTACGAACCATTTTAGTTCTTATATCGGACGATTTGGTATGGGGATTGTTAACAAATAAATAAATTTCCTAAAATTTAAGGTTTCTTGAACCTGGGGTGATTCTGTGCCCCACGCAACCGCTTACGGGTTAATAGTTGATCAGTTACATATAAGCTAGATAAAACATTTAAGTAAAAAAATCATGTTGCTTAGGAATATAATAAAATAAATTTAGTTTTAGAATGTTCAAATGTTTAAGTGAGTAAGCATTTCAATAGATTTAGTAAGTATATTAATACACTACAATATAATGAAATCCCTTTAGAATATAAATAAATAAATTTAGTTTTCAAGTAGCAAAAATGTTGAATGAATGCGAATGCGATTATAAATTGATTTTGCTTTAAAATACAACAGGAAATTATTTCCAAATTATATTTAACAAAATGACCTTATTCAATTTTTTTACCTGTGATTACCTTTTTTAAAGCATATACATAAAAGGAAAGAAAAAGCTCATTCAATAATAAAAATATGAAGAGAAATTTATTTTAAAAATAAGCAATAGATTAAAGTTTCTTGAAGCTTGAACAATTTTTATTAGCACAATAAAAACCAAATTAATATTTTCCTTTTTCTTATTTAATATTAATTAAACGTAAGTATATTTAAAAATATGTGATCTGGATGTAATCGTGTATTTTCCTTTATCCATTTTTTCAACTATGTAAGTAATTTCCGTAGCCTTGATAATGTGAAGTAAAACCACACGTTTAAATAAGTATTTTTGCTTCAGTAACCAATTATTGGAATTTAAAATTTATTCACCCATTGCTTTTAGAAAGTTTATTAATTGAACCGGAAAGAATATTTTTTCCTCGAGTTTCAACTAATATATCTATATCTTATTTCTTATCAGGAGACATAAAAAATTCAAATTATTTTCCATTCATTGCTTCTTATAATAAAAGCAATGCTTATTTCCAGAAGTAGTTTTAATGAAAAATGTTGACGGTAAATATATCTGAAGAATAAAAAGAAAAATTTACAATCAAGTATTGAATTTTAAATGCAATAAATTAAACGATTGTAAACAATATATACACTATTTTAAATTGTCTTTCAATACAAAAATCAATTATTTATTATTTTTACAGTTGAAAACATTGTAAAATTGTTTGCAGATTTTTTGAAGCTCTTCCTTTAAATAAAAAAAAATCATTATTTTATTTTTATGTTTTGCATTTTGACACCCACCTTTTTGTGAGGCCAAATTTGAGGCTAGAGCCTTGAAATTCAATTTTACAAAGCTATTCGTCGAGTTCTATAGGAGGGTGAAATTTTTTCTTACAAATTCGAATAAGTATGCAAGATACGACCCCTCCTTTTTTGCTGCGGGACTCACCATTTGGGGGAGCCCGTTTGAGACTATATAAAAAAATAAATTTGTAAGTTCTGATCATGTAATAATAACAGATTCCACACGTGAAGTATTTTAATGTGCATTTATACACTAAATTACAGCACAGATCTTAATTTTTTTCTTTACTTTTTATTCATTGTGTGTTAATAACTTAATATATATTATTTAATACATATAAACTTTACTCTATTTTTAATCGACTAAATAATACACACTTTATATATATTTTTTTCTTTACCAGTTTTATGTAAATAAATTTTCTTACCCCCATTAAGTTGCGTTGTCAGAATTCAGTTGTTACACTTCTGTTACAATATCGGTAATTTTTAAGGTGTTCAAAGTAAAATATATATGTGTGTAGGTATAGAGTTACACGTAGTCGCGTATCCTTCCCAGATTCCCAGCTGACGTAATACCTTGACGGAACCATCGACCAATAGAGAGACAGAGCGGGAAACTACAGGAAATGAGAGGTGTGCGCGAAATCGAGAGAGAAGACGATGGAACGACATGACGACGGCGACGAGATATACGTGTCGTGAAATCCAGCAAGTTACTTTTAACGCTGACTTAATTACTTTTTACTTACTGCGAACCCACCCTTGTAAATAATTGCTCGGAATAAATGTATATGTAAATTAATCTGGCCGTTGTCACTCTCTACATATATATATATATATACAAGGGTGATCAAATGAAAATGTACAAACGACACGGTGGTACAAATATAGACTTTATTCAAAATATACACCATAGCCTGAGCACAATGATCCACTGATGAACAACCGCAGGATTCCTTGTTCCAGAATTCCTGTGGCTGTGACGAGACCCAGTCCTCACAGTGTCCTTGATAGTGTCCGAGTTGAAGCGCTTTCCTTCAGTGTTTCTTCAGTGGACAACACATGGAAATCGCAAGGTGACATGTCCGGACTGTAGGACGATGGTCCAACGTCTCCATTGAATTGTCCAGTTCCATTGTGTGACTCTGGAGACGTGTGGACGCGCTTATCATGGAGCAGAACCACACCCTCCGTGAGCAGCCCGGTCTTTTGTTCTTGATGGACCTGCGTAGGCGTGGAGTGTCTCACAGTAACATCGGAGTTAATGCTTTTTCTTGCTCGAGTAATTCTGTGCTCGCATCATTTGACGCTTTTTATAAGAGCTTTGCTCTCCTGCGCATGCGGCACCCCGCATGATCCGATCCAGTCAGAGTCTCCAATGCATCCCGAGATGTCTCTCTACATTCTCCTTGCGGAATATGCAAATATTTAACTCTTTCATTTTTATGTCGTTTCGTACCTTTTCATTTGATCACCCCTTGTATATATATATATGTGTGTGGTGTGAAGGGGCGCTGTACTAATGACCTCTGACTTAACCCCGCTGGCTTCGGAGGGAGGCGAGCGGCAATCAGAGGACGGGGAGACAGACTAGACGGAGACGTGACAGAAGGAGGAGACAGAGTGAGTTAGACCCATGACGACAGAGAAATATAACCCCTCTTCAGAATAATGAAAGCCATTTAGGTAACGACGCGCGTTTAAATGTTTTAATATATTAACTGTTTTGTCCCATTTCATTATAGTTATTGTTAAAATAAACAGTTTATTCTGTTAATTATTAGTTATCTCTCGAGGCCTTTAAAGAACATCAACATAACATTTGGGGGCTCGGCCTCAAATTAAGTTAAAATATTTAATAACCCCTAGAGAAATCACAAAAGTTTTCAAGATTTAAAAAGAAGGACGAAGAATCAGGAAAAAGTTTGGACCACCACGCTGCAACTACGAAATCATCAACGGTGAGTCCATTCCAATTTATTCATTTTTTTTTCTGAAAAATTATATCAATGATGGTCTGTCTTCAAGAAATACCTGCTATTGCAGTATTATTAAAAACGGCCCCTGCTTCAACTGTGCAACTTCTCCACAAAATTGTAAATGACGAACCTTACGACAAATCCTCTAGAAAGACATTACAAAAATTCGCGGGTTTTCCGCAACATTATGATTTAAAGACACGAAAGGAAAAATTTTTAAAAGAATTTACAAAGACGGAGCTGATTACGGTGTGTACTATGTTAGGCCTGAATTGCACAGGAAGTGCTAAAGAATTAAATGAACGAATATTCAAAAACCTTTCAGACCTTGCATCTTTAAAAAATAATTTTACAGAAGATTTAACTGACGATGAAGAGATAGATGCTACGCCTTTTTCGCGGGAATCTGTTTGCAACTCGAACAAACAACTCCCACACCCTTAGGAACTTTTAATGAGGTTGTTGAACTTTCGCCAAACCTTTCTCTCTTTCCCCCAACGGAGGAAATTCAACACCACAGGACGAATGACAATTCCTTTCTTCTACGAGAACTTATTTCGACTCTGCGTCCATTCACGGCCAGTGATAATTACAATGTAAAAGCCTTTTTCCGGGATGTGGAGGAAAATTTCGTGTTTATCCCACACGTATCGGAATTACAAAAAATAATTTGTGTAAAACGTTTACTTCAAGGTCCGGCAAAGACTTTTGTGCAAACTCTGCATAACATATTTACATATGCTTCTTTAAAAAATGCTTTAATAGAGGAATTTGAAGATTTATTTAGTTCTTACGACGTTCATAAGGAAATGCAGAACCGTAGATTACGCCCTACAGAATCCCTGTTTGAATATTTTTTGGCCATGCGAGAAATTGCTTCAAAAGCAAACTTTCTTATTGACGACCAATCTATAATTACTTACTGTATTTCTGGAATACCTGATTCCAAACATAACAAATTAATATTGTATGCATGCAACAGTATATCAGAATTTAAGGAAAAATTAAAGATATATGAAAAAGTTTTTATGCAAAATAATTCTTATAGTTTTGATAATAATAATAAGAGTACAAATGTTAAACATGATTTTTCTATGTCTAATAAAAATGATATGTGCTGTGATAATAAATTTCAAAATAAAAGTAAATTTAATGCTACTGTTAATAAGAGTGATGTACGTATGCGTTGTTTTAATTGTGGACTATTTAATCATACATCTAATGAATGTTATCATAAAAATAAAGGTTTAAAATGTTTTAGATGTAATCAATTTGGTCATAAAAGCTCTCAGTGTGTATTTAATAAACCTGATGTTAAAAATGAAGTTGTAAATGAGGTTGTACATGAAGTTGCTAATGAAATCAATTCCTCAACAGAAATGCGTAAAACTGTTAAAATTAATGATTATGATTTTGATGCGCTTATTGATACGGGCAGTACTATATATTTAATACGCGAAAGTGTTTATCATACTCTTGGAAGACCGACGTTAAGTCCCACGAAAATAAAATTAACTTCTTTCGGTAAAAGTGAAATTAAGCTCTTTGGATATTTTAAATCTACTGTTGATATCGAAGATAATGAATTTAAGACGGACATATATATGTAATTGGTAATTTGCAAGCAACTATTGATGTAATTTTTGGAGCTGATATCTTAAAACAAACGGAATTTAAAATTAGTGCAAATGGTATAGAATTAATACCTAAAAAAGAAGATCACTTTATTAATTTAATTAATGTATCTAATGCACATGAACAATCTGAATTAAAAGATAACGTTCTTAAAGTATTGCAGCTAAAGTTAAAAAATGTAGAAGATAAATGTAAAAATTTAGAGAGGACGCACATAACGCATCTACATTATCATTACAAAAAACGGAGTTATTACATAAATTGCGTAAATTGGAAGAATCAGATCTAGAAAAGGCTAAAAAGTTATTTAAGATTGAAGAAAAGAACGAGGCCTTAGAAGAAAAATTTAAAATTATAGAAAAGCGACATGTTGAAAAAGAAATTGAATGTGCTTCGTTAAAGGAAAAATTACTCAACGCATACACACGAACGGAATCAAACGACTGTCCTAAAACATCCATGAAAACTAAAAATGACGCAAGAAATATACGACTATTACGCGACGAAAATACCGCAAGACATGACGAAATGTGTCAAGACGAAAAATTCAACATTCAACATATCCAAACCATCAGTAAAGCCCAGTTTCATAAAAAATGTAAGAAACCTCACATACGTAAAAAAGACGAACTTGTTACAATCAAAACAACCCAGTTCGGTACAGGATTTAAATTACGACCCTAGTTCTACGGACCCCCCTATCGAATCAAGACCGTCAAACCCCATGACAAATATGAAGTTGAAAAGGTTGGACAACACGGAGGTCCTTATCTTACATCTACAGCAGTTAACGTCACAAAGAAGTGGTCACAGAGATTAAATAGATTTTATAGTGGAAATTCCATTCCCCCCATCAGTAAGTGAACCGGACACTCTGAATGACGAACTGAACTTTTTTACCCCCTTTTTATAGCTTTTTTTTGGAACAGCTGTGAGCAGCAATGATGTGATCCAGTTCCAGATAAACAACGCCTGTGTGATGCCTGAAAACACACACTTATTTTGTGTTCTTTTCACTGTTTTCAATTTTTGTTTTATAAGTTCTAATGCTTTGAAAAAGTCTGATTTTCTGTCGCCGAGGTCGGCTACTATTCAGGACGGCGGAATGTGAAGGGGGCGCTACTGAATGACCTCTGACGTAACCCCGCTGGCTTCGGAGGGAGGCGAGCGGCAATCAGAGAGACGGAGAGACAGACTAGACGAAGACGTGACAGAAGCAGGAGACAAAGCGAGATAGACCCACGACGACAGAAAAATAACCCCTCTTCAGAATAATGAAAGCCATTTAGGCAACGACGCGCGTTTAAATGTTTTAATATCTTAACTGTTTTGTCCCATTTCATTATAGTTATTGTTAAAATAAACTGTTTATTCTGTTAATTATTAGTTATCTCGAGGCCTTTAAGGAAAATCAACATAACATATATATATATATATATACGATAAAAACTGGCCGAGTTATGCCTACATATATTTGAAGCATCCGAGTTGCTCAGAAAAGAGGGTTGTATATAAATTGAGTTAAGAAAACAGTAATTCACTATCGACAGAAAGAGCAAAAAAAAAAAACATCATAGAAAAATTAAAACATTGTAGTAAACATCATAGATTGAAAATTTGCATTGCTGTATGGCAAACAATAAAAATTAAATTAAAGAAATACAACTTCTTCCGAACAGATTAAAACACCTTGTTTTAACAAAAAGCAGCAAAATAATACAGGATTTGCCGTTCAAATTATAGCATAATGTGGAATGATGCGCCAATCATGAATCAGGCGCTTTATTATATCAGAATAACCAAATTAACTTAAATAATGTTGAAAGCACGAGACAGGGAATACGTCTATTGCAACTCCCAGTTTTATACAAGCGCTGAACAGCACAGGCAATTGTGCAATAAGATGGATGTCTTCGAGTGGGAAATTTATTGGCATAAAGTTTTGCCACCTCATTCTTATTTTGATTACACTGCCCATAAAACAGTACCATTTCGCAGTATTCTTCATTTGTATACAACTCGTTCTCCCGTACTAGAATTCGTAATATTGGAATACGACTGTATGCAATTGCAAGCGACTACACAACAGATTTTTAATGTTCGTCATGATCAGCAAATCAGACTAAAGCCGCATCATATAAATCTTTTTTTTTTTGGAACTGCTTTTGAAATGTTTTCTTCGTCCAAAACATTTTATTTTTTCTACAATTTACACGTGCACAGAATAAGTTTTATTTCTTTAGTACTCAATGATTGTATTATTAATGTATGATTTAAAATTTAAAAATAATTTACATAAGAGTGACGTGCAAGAGCCACAATTTCCTGGCAGAGTTGCAACTAATTTCCCTTTGGAGACGGCTCCTTACTAGCTTCTTGAAAATAGCCGAGAAAATGAATATAATGTATGATTTTCAGTTCCATAACTTGGCCAGTTTTTATCGTACTAAAATTTAACTTTTTGTGTTTTCTTTGTTTTTGGGTACTGCATCTTTTCCTAATTATAAGTGATAGGACCTGGGGATCGTTCAAAAAATAAGTTTTGTAATTTTTTTCTAAATGGGTTCTTTGGTTTGAAAAGCACGTAAAAACATACTTTACCTGTTTTAAAAGATTTTTCAAATTGAAAGTGCATATCTAAACCGAACGGTTCCGGAATTAGCTATTGGGTCACATTAAGGCTGGACACCCTGTATATATGTGTGTGTGTGTGTGTTTGTGAGTATTCCTTTTAATTTATAATCGTCCTGACTCTTTGAGACTCATGCGTAAATAATTAATTGGGTTTCTCGGATGACGGAATTTTATCATTATTGTGTCTCTTAAAAATGAATAGCTTGGCGTAGGATATCTCTCAAGAAATCATAAGCTCTGTCCATGGAAGTCATACGATTTGGAAACTTCCGTTTGTCGCTTCATATAAAAAGCCGAGAATCTGGAAAATGCACCTTTCTATTGCCCTTCGTCGTGTAGCGCATATTTGTCTTTGTTTCTTTGTTGTGCTGTCCATATTTTTGTGTGTGTGCTTAAGAGGAGCAATAAACTGGATTACCTGCAACAAGATGATTCCTCATCCATCCTAAATCTTACAAATTCAGTTCTACTATCGGCAAATGATCATTAATCAATAGTTAATTACAGGAAATCATCCAATGGTTATATATATATATACTGGAATGGTCCACAAATTCCTACTTCTATGCCGATATTTTCTAAAAATGTTAAAGCAGTTCTTCATTGCACTGAAACTAATGAAAGGCAAAAAACACGGCTTTTTATAACCCTATATTTCTCATGCAACACTTTGAAAAAAAAATTTTGTTGAAGTTTTGATTCTATTGAATAGTAAAAGTTCACATGAAAGTTCCAAATTTCTTGCACTCTTCGTAGGCCTTTATGTAGTAAGAAAATATCGAGTTTCATTGGTCATTGCAAATCTTCGACATGTTTTCTGGGTCATTTGCCATGAACTTGCACTCATTAACTTTCTCTACAAGCTGCATTCAACCCTGGCCATTACAGTTAAATCTGAGGAAATCTGAACCTGATATTAAATTGCCATAAGTGTCGTAGTGGTTCGTTACCACATTGTGGTACCCAATTATTGGGGATTATTCATTTTAACCGTTTACTTTTACATTTATATCTCCAAATGTTGCAAAAAAGACCTCACAAAAGTCATTTAAATGTTACAAAAATTTGCAAGTGCGCTTACACATTATTTTCTCTAATATTTTGTTGCGTATATTCCAATTTAAGTTTGCATAAACAACATTGACGCTTTGGATCTTTGTTTGCAGATATTAGTTTTAAATTTTATTTAATATTTTCCAAGTCATTAGACTATATATGAAATTTTTTTTGGAATTTATAATAAACAAAAGTCCATATTTTCTACAGCAACATAATTAACAATTCACCATGTTATTCTTACCTAGGTAGATTAAAAAATATAAATTTCTAAATGATAAGGCATTTTTTTAATAAAAAAAACATATTTTATTTTTTCTACATATTATTTTAAACTTACAAATTGTTAAATACGGATAAATCAAAGATTTGTACTATAATGCAATAAAAATTATTACAGAAACTTCTTATTAAATAGTCTAGTTGTAATACTATATTGATAAAAATGCTCGTAAATTATTTTAAGATTATTTACTTTTTTGCCGTTGCTGTTAACAACATACTATTAAGTAGAATCCCCTTTGTGACTCGAAAATGATCTTCAAATGAATATGTTAGGATGAATATGATATGATGTTTTTCTCTGTATTGCATACACAGTATACTATTATCACAATAATATTGAGTAAAAGTTTATATGTGATGTAATTTTATTTATTTCACTGCATTTATATAAATCAGTAATATTAACAGAGTTCCAACATTATCAACTTTTATAGCCTCAAACACAAAATCATAAACTTAAAAAAAAGGCACTTTTAGTTTTGAAACTTTTAAAAGCTTGAAATAATATTAAAATAATAAAAAAAAAATCCAAAACTATAATACTTTTTTAAAAATAAAAAAAGTACATTAAATATTTGAAACAGTTAAGACGCCAATTGAGATCGTAAAAATAGATTCAAACTGTATATATTGCATTTTTACCTTTGGTGGGAAGCACACTATTTAATAGTAATTCACACAAGGAAGAAATTTGCTTTTTCTCTGTTTAAATAAGGAAGAAATTCAAAACACATAACAGAGTTGAATAATAAGATTAAGTTAATATCCTAATCAACTTAAGGTGCGAAATATAAAAAGAAAATAATCCTCAATTATAGTTTTAGTATTTTTCCATTAATCATTTATATAATCATGTCATTATCACGAAAACAAATTGAAAACTTATTTCTTTATTAAATATCCTATTCAAAATAAGATGACAAATACACAGCTGAGTTTCGAAACTAATTTGGCAGATTCATCGATTGTTATTTATTTTCTTTAATGAATTGGATTTCGGTTAAAGATTCTTTCGGTGCTAATTTCAAACTATTGGTATTTACAAAGCGAGCTAAATTAAAATATTTTTCCACCGATATGATTGTAAATTATTTCTCCCAAATTAGACAGAATAAATGACAATTTCACCCCCTCCCCAAGAAAGACAAAACAAGTCGTGATGCTGCCCATTTACATTTACTATGCACACCAAATTTATTCAAAAATTAGACAAAATAACTAAACAAAATGATGGTATTTTAATAGGAAAATTCTGATTTACCCTTATCGGATAATTTTGTCGCATATTTACTAGTGGGATTAATAGTTTAATTCCCCATTTTCAGAGAAA
Source organism: Trichonephila clavata (assembly GCA_019973975.1). Lineage (NCBI taxonomy): Eukaryota > Metazoa > Arthropoda > Arachnida > Araneae > Nephilidae > Trichonephila > Trichonephila clavata. Next base: position 87,060 of record BMAO01004016.1, on the reverse strand, counting down.
TTACTATTCGTGTGTGTGTTATTACTATTACTATTGTGTTTAAAATAGCTTAAATGTATTATATAGACATTTTTACGTTAAACAGTTATTACTTAGAAGTACTTTTAATTGTTGTTTAAGTAGTTGATTTGATAAGACATTTATATATTTTACACGTATCAATTAGAAAGATAATGAAATAAATTAAATTTTAGTTTATCGAATTTTTTAAGTTAGTGTGTACATAAAGTGATTCCAATTTAAGGTGATCACGTTCGGAACAGTGAGTCCGAATAAGTGTATAAATGGATAATTTGTTGATATTCAATGTCATTTGAAGTAAAATGTACATGTAAAACTGTTTTATAAGTATTATTACTGGAACAAATTATTTAATTACTTTGGGGGGGGGATAATTGATTAAAGAATGATATAAATTCAAAACAATCTGTTTTTGTAAAAAATTATTCTATATTAATAATATGTTACATATATATATATATATTTTTAATATAGCATGCCTGTGTAGATAGGATTTCCATACCGGTATTAAACTAAATTTTTGAAATATATAACTTAAGAAATTGGATTTATTCTTCTTCATTATATGAGTGTAGATAAACATGAACAAATATCATATGTTATTTCAATTGATCGTAACTCTGCAAATAATGTACAGTCTTCAAAACTTTAAGTTGAACCATGTGTATAAAAGTGGTGTGTGGTGTGTGTGTACTATCTATATATTCAAAATATTATTATTATAAAAGCATTCTCCCTAAAAGGAGAATGTTTTGAAATTATATCATTCTTTCTAAGTTTTTTCTAATTTGCATTGAAATATTTTTTTTTGTAATAATGTCTGTACAAAACCTTTTTATAAAAACGATAATTTAATTACAGTTAAAGTTTCAAAGCGCTATAAAAAAGTGCCACTGATCAGAATGACGTCAAATTTAAACAGAATATTATCGGAGAAAGGGGAAAAAGTATGGCATGAGAAAAAATAGTTCCAAATTTAATCAACAGATGGCACTGTAAGCGTCAGTATATGTAAATGAAAATACCTGTCATGCGTTTGACTAACTTAACATGTTATAAAAACACACGGCTTTCCTTTATTTTAGGTTTGAGAATCTCGCATGACTATCTAATTGAAGAACCGATCTGTACTTGTAAGGCTTTTTTACAAGAATAATGATTGTGTATCAATAGCTCTGCATAAGTTCCGGACACTCAAGGGTATGAAAAAAGGCGTTGGTCCGATGACTTCCAGGGTATTGAGAAAATGATCCAAAAATTAGAAGAGACAGACTCCTTTCATTTGCACTCTAGTAGAGGGAGTGAAAAAAGATAATCGACGTTAGCTGAAAAAGTGGCTACAACAGTGTAGGATGGGTTGAGAGGTGGTTTGCAACCGAGTAGTGCTCAAGGAATTTCCTAACACTATTTAGGCCTATGAGCACTGTGCATAAAATTCTACGAAAGATTATTAATTGCTATCCATATAAAATTAGCCATGTGCAGGAGTTGCTTCCTTCTGACATGCCAGCAAGAGTGACTTTTGCTTTAGAATGTCTTGCTCGCATGAAAGTGGACAATAAATGGTCGTGGAAAGTTTTGTGGTCAGACGAAGCCCATTTCCATCTGGCAGAATATGTCAATACAAAGAATTGCTGAATAGTTGCAACATAGAATATACTCGTAACTCAACCAGTACCACGTCCTCCTGCTAACGGCATTGTGTGTTGTGAGTTTATGACATTATTTATCATAGGGCCATACTTTTCCGAGGAGACGTGTACTTTTGATACTGTTGCCGTTTTTGTCACTTCTCAGCCATAAAAACCGATTTGATGGATGCTTTTTATAAAGTTTTTGGCCCCAAGACAATGAAAAACAGATTTGATGGATACATTCTGTATAGTTTTTGACCTCAGGACAGTTAAAAACCGATTTTTCCCATTTAATGTGATATGACATTGCCGTGTTAGGTGGGCTAACGTAACTAACATTATCACACCTGAAAAGTCATGCACACTGAAGAACACACTTGGTTTAATGTGTAACTTACACCTTAGCTGTTGTTTTACGATTCTCTGCCATTGTTAATCGAACCCTTTTAAATTATGATCTTTACAGCGTCATCTGTTGTTAAAATTTGAAACTACTTTTTTCTTCCTTCCATACGTTTTCCTTCTATAATATTCCGTTAAGATTTGACGTCTTTCTGATCAGTGGTTCTTTTTTATAGCATTTTGAAACTTATTTTAATTATAATCACCGTGTATATTTTAATTCAACTGACACTAAATATTTTTAAAAATCCGGTTTGTATATTTTATTTTAATTGTATATTTTAATTCAATTGACACATCCGGTTCCACGCGCGAGAAAATAGCCTGTCAATTTAAAAATGCAGCAGTAAAGTATTTCCAAATTATATTTAAAAAAAAATCTCACGTTATTTAAAAATTGTTTTCTTTTGTAAATGCATAATCATAAAAGAATGGATGAGTTCATTCAATAATAAAATAATGTAGGAGAGGAATATAAAAGTAAAATTAGCAAAAGTGATTAAGGATTCTTAAAGCTAACAGCGTTTGTGCTTAAATCTTTTTTTATCCGTACAATGAAAAATTAATTATGAATTATATTGTTCACATTAACTATTAATTAAATATTAGAATAGTAAAAAATTTATACTACCTGGTTGTAAACGCGTGCATATTTCTTTTTCTATTTATCTAGCCATGTTAGTAATTTCTGTAACCTTGAAAACGCAAAGTAAAATAGAACATTGTAATAAGCACTTATACTTCACAATCCAATTATTACAGTTTAGACTTTATTCATCCATGACTTTTAGAAAGCTAATTAATTAAACTGAACAAATATGTTCCTCACTAGTTTCAACTGGAATTTCTTATTTCTTATCAGGCGGCATATAACATTAAAAATGGTTTATTGTCCACTGTTTCTCTTTATTAGAGTAAGGTTTACTTTTGGAAAGATTTGTGTATTAAAAATGATTGCAGTTATATACATCTGAAGCAAAAAAAAAAATACACACACACAATTAAATTTTGATTTTTAAAAACCCAATAAATTAAAATACTGTAAATAATATATATAGCAAGTTAATGGTTCTTTCAATGTGGAAAATTGTGTGATATATTTATATGGTATAGCTAATTGTAAAAATATTTGGGATTTCTCTAAATAAAATAAATAGAAAATGGATTACTTCGTTATTTTGTTTTGCATTGACAATCTTGTAAAATGCACTTCGCGTGTTTCATTTCTTTTCTTTTCTTTTTTTTTATTCTGAAATAATTCCTTCCTTATTTTTAGATATATTTCAGAAGTTTTATTTTCTAATTTAAGTTTAGATACTTTGAATACAAACTTACACACATGCACCACCCTTATGTCAAGTCTGGAAAGTTTGGATTCAAAATTAAGTAAATAATAAATAAAAATAGAGCGAAATCTTTACTATCGCGTAGGGATTTGAGAGCAAATAAGACTACTTAAAGTTAGAGCGAGCGCGAACGAAGAGAGATTTACATTAACGATATCCCCAATTACTCCCTAACAAAAATTAACATGTACGCAGACGATACGGCCATTCACGCGACCTACAAAAACCTAAAAACTATCACTTTCGCCTTGAACAAACACCTACAAATGCCAGAAACATTCTACAACAGGTGAAAAAATCAGTATAAATGTAGAAAATTCTTCTGCTGTTATTTTCACTAAAAAGCACACTACACCGCCCCCCCCCTCTTTTCATGTACAATAAACAAATCCCCTGGTCTCAGCAAACTAAGTACCTAGGCGTCATTTTTTATTCTCAATGAATTTGGAAACAACACAACTTATATGCTCGCAATAAGTTCCGGAATGTCATGTTTTAACTTTCCCCCCTAATTTGCTGGAACTCTCATTTAAGTATAGGTAACAAAGTGCTTCTCTATACAGTAGTGATGCATCCCATTATTGCTTATGTTTGTCCAGTCTGGAGCTATATATATATTCTGCTAAAACAAACATTAAAATTCTAGATACTGTCAAAAATTGATACATACGTATGATCTTCAAAGCCACTAGATATATGCTCAATGACGACATACGGGATGCTTTAAAAATCAGCAGCTTTAATTCTCATATTCAGAAAATTGCAATTAACTTCTTTAATGCTCTCCCAGATAAAAATAACGATATGTTAAACTTAATCACATACGATCCCAATATTAATACCAAAAGACCAAGAAGAATACTTTTTGATTTTTACAACCCTCCATAATTGTTTTTATTCTTGCAATAATCTTTATTATTGTATGTTAGTAAAGTCTAAAACCTTTATTTCTTTTTAATTTCCTCATATTTAACTTTACTTACCCCACTGGACAAGCTCCTCCACTTTCTCAATTCTCAGCCTCCAGGGCAGCCAATAGGAGTCTATGTTTACGCTACCACCCATCAGTCAGAGAGCAGTCTCTAAGCTCTCACTCATGCAAAAAATTCAATTCCACTGCACCCAGATGAAGAATCATAGTCACCCCTCCCGGATCTCATCATCTCAGCCAATCGCCGACTCTTGTGAGCAGAATGAGAACTCCAATATGGTCATGCCCCACATCAAAGATGATCATGATATGGGATTGAGGACTGTTTCGCAGTCCGGATGCCCACACAACGATGCCCATTCAACGAACGAAGAGAGAGTAAACGGAAATAGAGCTTGTACGCAGCTATGTTGTTTATTATTCTATACAGTGCACGCCAAAGCGCCACTTTGTTCTAGTTAAAATGTTTGAAGAACAATAAAGACGTTATTTATGGATCTGATACTCTCCTCATTCAAACAGCGGGCCTGGGAGCCGACATATTGATATACACTGCTGTGGCCACCGTAAATGCAACACCAAGAAAGACAAGAGATGGCACAACAAAATTTATTTTGTAGATAACATGTTGACCAAGTATCAAATAATTAAATTTATAGACTTCTGTGAAGTGTGGTTCCTGCCAGAATCAGTAGCCAGAGTAGCAGCTATTGTTGGAGATCACCGCTGCCACACGCCTCGCCATTGATTCAATGAGACAATTCAATCTGGTGATTGACGAAGAACCTTTGGACAATGCGTGCCACGTGTGGTCGCGCATTATCCTGTTGAAATATGGCTGTGGCCAAGCCCCAAATGTAAGGAAGGACAACTGGCTCCAACACTTCGGAGATGCAGTGCTGGCTGTTTAAAGTACCGGCAATGCGAACTAGAGGAGTGCGAGAGTGATATCCAATACCGCTCCATACCATAATACCCGGTGCAGGACCAGTGTGGCGGTGCATAACGCAGCTGTTCAGCATCCTCTCTAGACGGTGTCTCTAGACGGTGTCTCCAGACTCGAATCCGACCATCGTGGTGTTGCAGACAGGTGCGTGATTCGTCAGTAAAGACAACTTCATTCTATTCTGCCACCCACATCCTTCTTTCATCGCACCATTGGCGGCGGAGACGTCTGTGGTTCTGCGTCAAGGGTAGACCAAGCAATAGACGTCTTGCGGACAGACCACACTGCTGTAAACGGCGTCGAATGGTACGCGCATACACTGAAGGGTGCGTTACAGACTCAATGCACTGTGCTATGGTTCGTAATGCGACTGATCGATCCGTCACTGCCATGTGCACCATTAGCCTGTCCTCACGTAAAGTGTTGCACTGAGGTGGTTGCGATCAACCACGTCGGTCCGTCGTACCTTCCTGCATCCAACGGTCACATTTCCGCATTACAGTTGCTTGGTTTCGTCCAACACGTCTACCGATTTCCCTGAAAGATAATCCACAATCTCGGTCGGCCACTATCCTTCCTGTGCCGAACTCGGATACTTGATCAAAAGCTGATCGCTGTTTTCTACTTGACATAACTGATCGTTTTTTGAAAAAACCACAAGAAAAACGCAATTGCCGAACTTGAAATCGCCGAAATCCCCAAGCCTTAAATAGCGGTTTGAGGTGGCGCCACAGGCATGCGTGATGTGTGTCTGCGCTGAAATTCTAATCATTTGCATATCTCATCTCCGCTAATGCATGTTGTTAATTTCATGTTATTTGAGTGCTTCCTTCAGGGTGTTGCATTTACGGTGGCCAGCAGTGTATATATCTTGACAGGTTATACTTAGGTTTATAACTATTTGATTTTTTATTATTAATTATGTATATGTTATCATTAAAAGTGTATAATTCAGTTATTTCATTGTATAACCAGGTATTTCATTAAATAACTAGACAAGTCACTTAATGTATATAATAGATGAAAAATTTCATACTTTACCTAGCTATTCTAAAATAACTAAGGATAGACCGTTAAAGTGAAAAATAAAGAATTTGAAACCTATTTTATAAATTAATTGATCAATAATAGTTAAAATCTCTCGAAAAATACATTTTATCCTGCGAATGAATAATTAATAAATAATAAGGGAAAACTGGTAATATAATTTACTGTCGCTCATAGTACTAACATTAGTTAAGAAAAAAGGGGGGAAATATACTGCAAAAACAGATTATATTTAAATATTATCAACAAAAATAGATGCTGGAAAGAAAAACTGTGGCATTATAAAAACATTGTGTTAACTTTTTAAAACAAAATTGTAAGAGAATATTAATTTAAATTTTACAAGATACCTTTATATTTTACTTTTCATTATTTATTAGAGCAAGGATTGCTGTGATGACACTTCGGATTGGACTGCTTATTATTCAATCAATAAAATTGAGGTCAAATTATTGATCAGATTTTTGCTTAAATATGAAAGGAAATAATTTATTCAATGTAAATTAATAAAATAATGAATTTTTTCTTTTTTCTTTTCAAATGAAGCTATTTGCTTGTGTACTGTATACTGAAAACCCCCCACAGTTTGAATTATTAGGATTTAAAGAATTTGCTAATCAATTTAAGGTGCAAAATATAAAAAGGAAATTATTGAACATTTATAGTTTTAGTATTTTAGCAATAAATATTTTATTTAAATGTGTCTTTATTTACAGACTCTAATTGAAAACTTATTTCATATTATTAAATGTTCCATTTAAAATAAGATAACAAATGCACAGTTTAATTTTTCCGAATTAATTTCACAGATTCATCTATTGTTAATTATTTCTCTTTAAGGAATTGAATTGCTGTTAAAGATTCCTCGCGTGCCAAATTCAAACTATTAGTATTTACATAGAATGGTAAATTAAAATAATTTTCCTCGAAAAGGACTGCTCAATTATTTCTATGAAAATAAACGAAATAAATGACAGTTTTACACATCCCAAAAAATACATAGCAATCTCTCACGCATCCCATTTTCATTTAATGTGTGCAATAAATATGTTTGAAAACTGGACAAAATAGCTGAGTATAATGACAGTATCCTAATAGGAAAATTCTGATTTATTCTTGTCGAATATATCTACGCATATTAATTGATGAGTTCAATATTTTAGTGCATATTTATCAGAGAAATTACCACTCACTTGTGTTCAAATTAGCTTAAATGTGTTGTATAAACATTTGTGTTAAGGAGTTTCTTCTTTGAAACACTTTCAATGGTTATTTTAGATATATATTTTATTAGACATTTACATATGAATGTATCATGTTATTTAGGAATATAATGAAATATATTTAGTTTCAAAATCTCAGATTGTTTAAATGGAAGAGTTTATAATTTGATTAAGTTTTGCAAAATGAAACTGTAAAGTATTTCTTCATTAGATTTAAAATCATAATTACATTATTTAAAAACAATTTCAGTGTCACTACCTTTATGAAGCATAAGTATATAAGAAAGGAAGAGTTCATTCAGGAATAAAAAAACATTGGAGTGGGAAAAAAATAATTAAGTTAAACTAATTTAAGATTCTTAAAGCTAACTGCATTCTACTTGAACAATTTTTATTAATACAATAAAAAACTGAATTATGATTTTCCTTTTTATTATTTGATATTAATTAAAAGTCAGAATAGTAAAAAAAATATATGATTTGATGTAATCGTGCATATTTTTTTATCTATTTTTTCAACCATGCAAGCAATCTCTGTAACCATGAATATGCGAAGTAAAATAGCACATTTAAATAAGCATTTTTGCTTCAGAAACCAATTATTGAAATTTAAAATTTATTCTTCCATTGCTTTTAGAAAGCTAATTAATTGAAGCGAATATTTTCTACGCGAGTTTCAACCAATATTTCTTATTTCTCTTATCAAGAAGCATAGAACATTTCAAATTAGTTTCCTTTCACTGCTTCAATTTATTAGAACAAAGTTCACTTTTAGAAATATTTCCGTATGAAAAATGATTGCGGCAAAATATATCTCAAGAAAAGAGAGAATTATTTACAATTATGTATTGATTTTTAAATCCAATAAATTAAACGACCGTAAATAATATGCACAACACTTTAAAGCTTCTTTCAATACAAAAATCAATTATTTTTATGGTCCAAGACGCTGTGAATCGGATTGGAGATTTTTTTTTAAAAAATTGTTTCTTTAAATAAATAGAAAATTGATTTTCTTGATTTTTTCATGTTTTACTTTGAAAATAATACAATGTAATTTGTTTTTGGTTTATTTTTTTCTGCTTTGCATAGAAAAACAATTTGTTTCCTTATTTTGATATATTTCTCAAGTTTTAATATCTCATTCAGGATTATATCATTTGAACAGACACACGCAAACAGGCGTACAAGCATGCGCACAAACATTCACACACACACACATACACACACACATATATATATATATTTATAAGATAAGAAGTAAAATGTGAAATGATCAAAGAGGATTCTGATCATTCAATTGTAGTAACTTCAAAGCTTTAAGTAATTTTATGTGCAAATATATTAAATTATATCTTAGATCTTTAATTTTTATCTTTACATTTCACCCATTGTGAGTAAATAACTGAATATATATATTTCGTAAGCATATTTCAATATTACTCTATTTGAAAAAGAACTAAATAATATTTAGCTTTATTGTGTTACTTTAAAAATCAATCCTATAAATATAAATGTTTGCTTCTTCTAAATCATTTGTAGTGTGAAAATTATATTGCATATTAGCGTTAAAATTAAAACAAAAATATGTTAGCAGTAAATAAAGGATGGAATTAGAATGGGTAAAAGTAGTATATATTACCTCAAAAACGATAATGAGAGCAACCGATGTAGGAAAATGAAATTCTCCAAAAAACTTTTATTCAGTATATTATTATCTATTTATACGATTTAATTGGAAACTTGTATATTTTTACACGTAATTATTATTTTTAAGTTGGATAGATTCTCAAATTGAAAGCTGTTACATTATATTTGGAAATTATAATTATGAATTGAATAGATAAATATTATTAGTCAGATTTATTTATGAATGGTAATTAGAGATGCAGAACTATCTTACGTGTCAAATGCTGTTACAAATATAATGTTGCTATGATATTTTCTAAAGTGTTACTTACTTAAGTATCAGGTTATATTTGTGTGTGTGAATTGACTTATTTCTCATAAAATTTCTTACAGTTTTGTTGCATATTACTGTTTTTATACTTTTGCTTTTTGTGAGTGAATTATTTTATAAATTTAACTTTTTATAAGAGTAACAAAAGGAAATAAATATAGAACACACAAAATTTACTGTAAAATAATTATATTCTGTTAAAAGTAAATTTAAATTATTATTCTTAGCGTTTGTTGCTCAAATATTTTCTCGATTTTTCAATTATTTCATCACACTGCATTTTAAGCTTGTAAATAACACACACACACATCTCATGAAAATCTCACCTGACGGACGAAGAAGTTACACAAATCATTGCCCAAACTGCCCTAATGTTCAACTGTCTCCTCAACATATCCTCAGCTGCCCAGCAATTCAAACCAGACTTTTCAAGATCAGACCAGAAGATTTTATCTTCTCTGATAAAGCTGTTGAGGTTGCCGAAGCTGACTTCAACAGCTTCGGAACGATCTAAAGCTTCTTTTTTTTATTATTCTGCACATCATGGACACGCCAACAACAAGTGAGATTCTTTGGCTATTAAGTTTTGCTTTTCCTATGTGTATTATTCTTTTCGGTAAGAAATGTTTTAATCCTGCTTGAATCTCATTTTATGCACTACTTCTTTCGGAATAATGTAGATTTGGAAGTTAAAAATACATAAAGTGCTGATAAGGTATCCGACTAGGTTGAGTAAGTGCTTTTTAGGTGTTTGATTTTTGGTAATGTTTGGGCTATTAGGAAAAAAGAAATATAATTATTGAAGAAGAAGGACTAACACACAAAACTAGAGAGTTTTCTCAGTTGCTTTTATAGCATTTACTTTATCTAACTTATAAAAATATTTTTTAATGCGTTTTTTGGAAAAATGAAATTTTTACGATAATTTATGCACGAAAAAAGGGATATCTCCAAAACAGTCCAATCAAATTTGATGAAATTTGAAACATATATGTTATGGGCCCTTCAAAGTGTAACAAACCACAGGTTTTAAGACACCTACATTTCATCACATTTTGCAGCCATTTTTAGCTTAGAACATACATTAATTTTGATGAAAAATCATTATCATCAAATTTAAATGCTAATAAAATATTTATTTCTTAAAATAATTTTTATCCTGCGGTTTGTGACACTTCAGAGGGATCAAGAAATATATTAAAGAAATTAAAATAGCATAATGTGCAATTTATTTTTATTTATGGCGTTTTTCTTAACTTTATAAATTTTGCTAAAATTTCATAACGATAATTTTCGAAAGATAATGGAACTATCACGTCCTCAAACTCCGTGACGTAATACTGTATAGCAGTAGTTCCCAGCCTTTTTATCTTCCTGACCGTTCAACGTTTGTCAATTTTACCATGGCCCGATGAGGGTGGGACGTTGAAAATTTATATTTTAGATTTTTTTTATTTAATAATTTAATTGTATTTAAACATGCCTTCAGAATAAAAATCAGTTGCACGAAAAAATGAATATAAAGTGATTTTACATTAAATATAGAGTGATTTCTATGGAGAGATATACAGAAGAGAGAAATACATCCCAGTAAATACAATAAAAATAATTTGATGCTTTCTGAGTGGCCCGATACCATTTGATCCACGGACCGGGGGTTGGGGACCAGTGCTGTATGATACTGACACCTTCTTTAACATGTTAAAAGAGTAAGCTTTTATTTTCAACTAACATCACATCATAGCTATTCAAATACTAATAAACCCCGGTTTCCTTCTTAGTAGTCATTTTGATATATTGTACATCAGTAACTAACTTCTAGTACGCAATTTCAGTTCAGAAAAAAACTCTTTCTTTCTTTTTTGGCAGCAATAACTCGAATTTTCCCCTGCTCGTCGTTGAATAGTTGTTTCATGTCTATAGACCAGGGGTCAGCAACCTTTTAGCTGTGGCATGTTATACCAATCCACCAATACGATTCAGCTATCACACAGTAGGGCATTTTTGAAACAGTTCAAAAATTGACAAATTTATTGAGTAATGCAAAGTGCCATTGAAAGTTGTACCACGTGCCACATATGGCACGTGTGCCATAGGTTGCCGACCCCTGCTATAGACCATGTGTGACTCCATCTACTGCACCATAGCCTGCTTCTCCATTTTCACACAGCACAGGGGAAAAAACAATTTTTTGGTGAAATAGGTTAATTAAAATTGAGCATTTTGGCACTGCGGAACAAACTGCGACAAGCAATTTAAAATTTAAATTTCCCAAATAGTTCTACCTTTTTTTAAACAACTTAATAATTATTGGCATGTTGAAATAATCAGTAATAATAACTGATCAAAACTGAATTTCAGGTAAAAACTAAATTTCATTAAAAATCAGTAAAGATTAAATGTAAATTTCAAACCAAAAAGCAAAAACTTTGCTCCAAAAGTTTTTTGGCACACTTTACAAATAAACTTATAGTCAGTATACTGTTATCTAAAGTTAATTGCGAATGAATAAATGAAAAAAGGTAGAGGCTTTGCAACTGCTTTCCAAGTTTGTTTGGTAAATGTTGACAGATATATCTGTCGAATTGGGCGTGACATGTCAGCTGATGATTTGATGATTTTTAAAAGTCATTTTCACGTACTTCTGATCCATAAAATATATTATATCCCTGGAAAAGTCATGAAGTGAAGATTTCAGAAATATCAAAAACTCAGGATCGATATTCTGAAGATTTTTAACCAACTAAAAAAAATAAGAATGAAAAAATACAAAGTTTAGTGAAATCGAAATCTTTGCAAATATTTGATTTCGTTTTCCGTTTTCGATCAACAGCCTCAAGAAGCTAGATGATCTATTTAAGTGAAATAAAAGTTTACTGTCTCACTGAGCTCTTTGACATTGTGCTCGTAAATAAGAAAAAAATCGCTGACCAAGCTCCACTGATTTTACTCACACTGCGATGTACTCGCCACTGAACTCCAAAGCCAACATATGAGAGGTGTGGTGTTTTTGTGTGGTGTGTTCGTAGAGGTGGAGGTTGAAAGTAGCTAAGATAACCCTTTAAGATCAAACCCACGCGAACTTGTGGGTCAGAGCTTCTTATATGTTTTGGCTTCTGGAATAGTCGTATGTAAAGAAAACTCGAATCAAATGATTCAGAGGGTTTGCAGAAACTGTAAAGTGTCCCTTTTTATCAAACGACAGCAGTAGGAGTCCATGCTTTACTTTCAGCTGTTGTTTCTAGCTCTGTTCACAATACAGCAAAAACACGTCATCCTTTTGTCTGTCGCAAGGAGGTAATCATCAGTAAATTACTAATTGCTTGAATGCACTTTTTGTCAAAGTTTAAATAACTGTAATTACTATCCACTTTTAATGTTGCTTGTTGGACTCAGCATTTTATTACTCGCACGATCGTGCGACTTGAGTATTACTTGAATCACTGGAGTTGTAAAGGGGTTATTGCTTGTCGTATGAGTTTTCTTTTCTGTTTCAATAATTTTGATGGAAGTCTAAATAGAAAAGAAGTACATTGTTATATAATTAATAACATATATCTTCGGGGTGTAATGGACGAGTCCCTATTTTTTCTTCCTCTAGCTCTTTTTGGAAATTACGTTTATCATTGATGCATTTGTTGAGGGGAATGAGGTATTCATCCTCTACATAGACATCTACATCCATATCACTTCCTACCCCCCCAGAGCAAAATCTAGGTTATCTGATGGGAGTTGGAAAGGTGCGATGTATTTTATTTATTTATTTTTAAACAATAAAATTTTCTAATACATTTGCTTATTTTTCATAGAATACTGTGCCAACTTTTAACCCAAATCATTTTACAGGCGTGTAAAAGGAAAATAATTCTCACAAAAGAAGAAAATTGGCAATCTATGAGTAAACTGGATTCTATAAATTTAGTGATTTCTCGGATGAAGACTAAGATGCGGACAAAACATATGAACCATGTATACTGGAAGGAGAAGCTAGTTTACAAATGAGAGCGTTGAAGAAAAAAGTGAAAACATTAAAAATGGAAAGACAATTTTAGATCATCATCTGCCATCGAAGTCCTCGAATCCATTCACTTCATTGTTTTAGCTATAGCTAATTTTGGTTTCAGTACAATCAAGATGCATTATCATATAAAATTTCTCTATAATGTCAAAATGGGTTGTTTAAAATGTAAGTTATAACTGAGGCTTAGCAATATCTCCACGTACTAACACAAGTATTTAAATTGATGCGAAAATGACAGTGTTGTGTAATTCCTCCCGTAAAAAATATAAGTATTATAATCCACCTGCTAAAAGACCATGTAAGGATAAAAGGCATGACATGTATAGCCATTTTCGATGTGTTGATGATGTTTCAAGGCCTCGCAATTCAACCTTTCAAATCCGCGAAAGCAGTTCGGAAACACGTTGCCAAAAATCCAATGTTTACTTATTCTTGTCAAAAAAAAAAAACTTCGCACACAAAGATTTTCTCAGTAAATAAATAATGAGTCAACTAAAGAATTAATAATACATCAATAGTTTCCTTATTTACAACAGTTTTAGTTGAATTAAGTTTGTTTCTTCTACAACTTAGAGCCAAAAAATGCATAACTCATAATGTTTCACAGGTGATAATTTCACAGAAAAAACACAACGCGCGCGATCGTGTGGGTACGGTCTACGTTCCAGGGGAAGAGACAGCTATTTTTTTTAATTATTTGTTCCCAGTATCATTGAGGTTAGTATAGTGTTAATATAACCAGAAGAATATATTTAAATATAAAAATATTTCGGGTCTTAAGGGAATATATATATATATATATTATATTCCCTTATATATAAAATATATATATGATACGGATGGAAATATTTACTTATGTAGAAAAATAAATTCCAGTTTTTATTGACACCTCGGAGAATCTTTTCCATGACATTTATGCTCATGATAAAAAGCAAACATTTTTCAGATTGTTTGTGTTGTTTATTAATACAGATAAAAAGATGCAAAATAATAAATTGAGAAGTGGGAATACATTTTCTTTTGTGGTCATGCTAAGGAATCAAATTCGAAAATTCAAAAGAATCATTTTTTTTTATCGAAATAGCCTTTCCACTACTTTTTCAGTTAAATAAATAAAACGAAAACAATTTTTTCCGCCATTGAAAGAAAATCCGTCAAAACCAATGTCCGCTTCGAAAGAAATGAAATTGGATTCACTTTTCATACAACACTATCTTCAAAGCACAAAGAAGGAATTCTATTTTTATACTTTCACATATTTATGAAAGAAATGTGTTCAGGATATCTAAATATCATTCACAACAATTCAGGAGCTTTGTCCTAACTTTCCTCGAAGCAATATTTTTTCTTCTAAAAGTTGAATATATTTTTTTAAAAAAAATATATATATACACAATAGCATTTCATTCAAATACTATTTGTATTATCTGAAAATTCTAAGAAATAATGTTTACTATTCTTTCTTTGCATATGCAGATATTAACATATTATGAAAGTGTCCTAAGAGATTTACATATTTCTGCTTAACAAAAACTTTATTTTACATTAAAAATATTATTATTATATTGCAGTAATATATCTCCTTAATGCAATCTTTTATTCTGAATTTCTTGAGATGATAAGAATTTCTATTATATATATTCAATATATATATAGTCAAAATTTCTCTACAAGAGAGAGATGAATAAACATTAATCAAAACTGAAAAAATTGAAACTGCAAGTCAACCAAACAATAGATTTTAAAAAGGATATATGAAAAATTAAAATAAAGAGTTATATAAAAAAATATAAAAATCGATGCTGCAATATTATGAACATTGTTGACATAGGACAGCTTATATATAAAATAATTTATATAAAAGTGGGGTTGAAAATGTTTTGTGGCCAGCTAACCACCCCCCTTTCTGTTAATAATACTGAGCAAAGCCCTATTGAAAATAATGGATAGAAAATCTAAATCCATTATGAGAAAAAGTCAACTTACCTAAAAATTCCACACACACACACATATATATATATATATATATATATATATATATATATACTGCATTTACTCGAATCTAAGCAGTACTATTTTTCTAGTATTAATATTACTGAAAATCGGGTGCAGCTTTGAATCGAAGTAAAAAAAAATCGTTTCATGCGGAAATTTAGTTTCCACCCTTCAAAAGGAACAATATAACCTTCCATTCTAATCACTAGCATCAGATTCCACAGATTGTCTTCAGTATTCAATCTATTTGAAATTTCACTGACTGCTCGCATTTAGGGAATTATTTTGTGGACGTTTTCATTTAATCACCTAAACATCACAGATATCGTTAAAGACATCAAAACGAGTTCACTATGACACAAATTTCAAAAGGAAGGTGATTTTATATGCAGATAAAAACAGAGAAATGGCCAGAAAATTTAATGCCGATGAAACAAATATACGTCGATTGTGTAAGCAACACGAAATATTTTTTGCTTGTAAATCTTCAAAAAATTCGTTCACTGTACTAAAGAAAGGGAGATATTCAGAAGTGCATAATACTGTGACTTAATCTGTACGTTAAGTTGGAATTAAAGTATTATTAGTTAAAGCTCAAACGTTGTAATGAAAACAAAGAGGATCATTTTTATATTTAGAATCAAGTATTTTAAAGCGTCATGAGGCTGGAGCGAAAAATAGGGGGGAAATTTATCCAGGAGACTTTGAAAATATAAAAACAGAAAAACTGGAATAAAAGATCTGAAAAGTGAATGTATAAGAAACTATGGGTCTTTTTTCAGCTTAAAAGTTCTCAGAATGATTATGGTCATTTTCTTTGTCCTTTTTATCTTCAACGTCTTTCTACTTACTTTTATTTTTAACGTCTTTCTTTCGTCATTTTCTGGTACGTCTTTCGTGGATTTTAGTCCGTGCGTCTTTCGTCGTATTTTTGCTTCTTTTGCATTTTTCTTCGTTCTCTGTTGAATATATTGTACTAACCGGACAAATTGTTCCATGGCTTAAGAAATTCGACACACGTCGTCGATAAGTTAGGACCATCTTTCACAACGGTAAGTTTGTTTCCTCCCTTATATTAATTATCTTGTTTGGTTCAAGATTATCACTATGATATGTTTTCAATGACCCGTCATATCATTCTTTAATGGATGCAAAATTCCTTCTTTCTTTCTTCTTTTGTGAATCACCAGTATACGATAGTTACGATTGGTTATGGTATTTTCTATCTGAGTTTGGAAATGAGTAACAACCTTTGTTTTCCTTAGTTTTTGAGTGTCCTTTCTCATGGACGCTTTTGAATTCTACTGACATAACGTTCAAGGACAGTTTCTACTAGGTCAATCTTCTTCAAAGGAATACAAGCATGTTCTTCTTCCAAGTTTTTGAAGCAAATATTAAGATGTAGATGAAGATCTCCAGCACCAGCAAAAATATACTCTCACCAGACTCTTCAATAATACATTGAACCACAGGGTCAAATTTTTCTAAACGTTTCACACCGTCTACTAATTTAGACAAATCAGATGCATGTTGAGGTTCAACAGCGACTTTCACAACAGGAATTACACAGTCACAGTTCTTTAGGCACTTTTCTCAGGCAGATAATTTTTCTTTCCTGGCACATAGTTTTAAATTAGCATCTTGATTTTTGACTGGTAAATTTGAGAGATGGCTGTGCAATATTGGTTTAAAAATCACCAGGAGATAAATTAACTGTGTGACGGATCTGTACGGTTTTCACTAACCTCCTCAATATTTCTTTAAAGTTTTATTTATTTCAACCAATCTCCACCGGGAGCCAAAGCGTGATTTATGCAAATGAGAAATATTATATAAGTTCGGGTTTCGCGAGTTAAAAGGTAGTAAAAGTGAAGAGTTAGTTTTCTGAAGTCAAATGAATTGAAGCATCGGTAAATCAACACGCAGTTGTTGACAGTAATAGTTAGTAGTGATGCGACGAGCCACACCGGATAGCTGAAGATTGCAATTGGAAAGTCGAGTGGGGGACCTTAGCCATTATCCGATTCAGCCAGTAACATATTCTTCACCACGACGGACCTGCCGAAGTTACAAGGATAAGGTTAGTGATTTAGAAATTTGTGAATACGTGTACGTGTGTTAGTTGTAATTGTACGTGCTGATCTTTCGTGGATTCAGTCCCGATTCCGTAGTTCCGCTAGTAGTAACCCCTTCCCATACTCCACTGTGTTTTATTTCTCTTAAATTTGAATCGTGTGTTTGTAGCCTTCCTTGATTAAGAAGTATCAATAAATATAGTGATTTGTAACTATATCTCTTGAATTCTCTAATCCGTCCAGAAACATTTAACGGTAGACAGGGAGATGATAATCTTAGGGGAGGTTATATGTCACGACAACTGGTAAAACAGATAAAGTGTCAACTTCTTCAATATATTAGGTCTTATTTTTAATTGTAACACCATTTTCAGTAATTATAGTCTCACCCTGAATAAACACATTTAGTCCATTTATAACGTCATAAGACATCATATATCATTATTGCTACACTTACTCTTCATTACACTTTAATTTGGTAAGATGATTTTAGACTCAGTTTGAAATTATTGGTCTACACAAAAGATAAATTTCTCAAAAGGATGGTTTTTGATAAAGGAGCACTGATTAATGAGTTTAGAATAATGCGTATTGCAACAGATCATAAACTATCCTCTCCTCTCACAGTCGAATCAGACCGATCCAAGTTAATTTCCGTTTTCCTCTGCATCATGCATTGCAATTTCTACTGAAGGATTTTGTTTTACTTCCAAACTGAATACTAAAGAAGGTGATAAATGTATCTGGTTTCTTTTCATGTAATTATGTAGCAGGTACCTTCCCATATCAATAAATGTTAAAACTGCAAACATGTATTTTTCTTTAACAAAATTTTACCATAAAATACTTTAAAAACACTAAATTTTTTATTTTCCTCGTGGAAAAGTTAATATAAAAATTTATTTTTTCGTTTACTTTTTCCTTCATGTATATATATATTAGAACATATTTTTTCCTCATAGCGGTAAATTCTGAATTTCTAAAAAAAGAGTGATTTACCCTGTATATACATATAAATACCACGAGACCGCTAAAGTCCCATGTCGCTCTAATAATTTATGATCGACTAAAGCTATAGTCATAAAAGTGGGTTCTACGTATGGTAAAGTTGACATGAACTACACAAAAAATCTGTTTAATATACCAATTGACAGATAAACATGGAGTTACTATTCTTATCTTGAAAATAGTAGGAGTTACTTGAAAAAAGTAATAAACAATAATGTTCAGCATCATTGATTTGTTACAAAATAATAAAAATACATCTTGCGCACAAACAAGATACAAATGTACAACGCAAAACACATATGTGCTGATCACGTCGAACAAAACTGAACTTTCCGGAAATGAGACGCATCTATCTCTCATGCATAGATTGGTGTTCTGCTGGAATGGTAAAAATACACATCTGGACACAGGTTTGCTTATCCAACTGCACTTCCTTTAACATGGTATGTGCCACGCTGGTACAAGCATTCGTACTATGGTTTTAAAGTTCCTGCATGCATTCTTTTTTTGATATGACCGCAGTGAAAAAAGTACAATGGGATTTGTTAAGGTATCCGTGCAAACCATTCAAAAAACCTCCATACCGATGACTTGCTGCTGGAATGTGTCTCGAATGCTCTGAGTAACACGTGATACCTTGTAGTGTGGGTTGCCGTCGGTTCGGTGTTCTGTTACCTATGAAGGCGTCTCAAAGATTTTGTAAGAAAATAATAAAGGAACAGGCAAACGTTTGTCAAAACACTATTATAGAACCAATAGTGAAACTTCTGCAAAAAAACCTGTTATTTTTTTAAAATCAGATACATTTTAGCCATTTAGCTTTTGCAATCAATCCAGCTCCCAAATGGGAGAAACACAAGGGACCTTTTACATGCACCATCATATGACATGCGTGCTCACTATTTTAACATCTAGAAAATCTATCGACTTCAGACAGTGTCGTACCCACAACCTTAGGCTTACGAAGCGAGCACGCTATCTCTAAGCCACCGGAGCCGTCAACCTGTCCAATGGAAACGAATTGATCTGTTAATGGGACTCTAGTCCTGCTCATAAGCGAAAAACGATGCAGTGATGTTTGAAACAAATGAGCTGTTATTAACAGAAAACGACGAAGGACCTTCCATCAGACGAAATTTAAATGTACTAGACTATAAAGTCTGGTCAGTATTGGAAGCAAATGTGTTTTAAACACTGAAAATTGCAGTGAGACAGCCTTAAGGTATCCAACTGGTTGCGAACATTCTTTTTTTTTAAAGAAAATGGAAATATGGAAAGTTTTTTTTGTTATTTTTAGATTTGTTTGGTACATTTAAAAAAAATGCTAAAATTAAGAAGAGAAAAAAAAATTATTCTTACTAAAATGGGTAAAAATAGGTAAAATTTTTAAAAAAATAGCCGAAACAAAAGTTTATAAGCAAATTTTCAGTTTTTTCAGTCTAATAAGTTGCTATGTTACCCATTTTTGAAATGACCTTCAGTATAAGATATTTTCTTTTTTGCAAAATCTAGAGTATTTTATTTTAGTTATTATACGAAATTACTTTAAAAAAAAAGTGATTATATTCACATAAGGGGGTGTAAATTTTGTAATAAAACAACTATTGATAAATCTGAAGGTTAAAACACTACTACTATTATACAGAACTTAAAAAAAAATTTCACTTAAGTATTTTCAAAACTTTTTAGCAATCGCTGGCCCTTTTGAATACTTTAAAAAAAACATATTTTAAGTAAAAAAAGTTTTAAAGCATGACATATACAGGGTACCCAGCCATAATGTGACCCAATTGCTAATTCCCAAACCGTTCGGCTTAGATATGCACTTCTAATTCGAAAAATGTTTTAAAAAAGGTATAGAATGTTTTTACGTGCTTTTCGAACCAAAAAACCATTTAAAAAAATTACAAAAATTAACTTTTTATACGGTACCCAGGTCCTATCACTTATATTTAGGAAAAGATGCAGCACACAAAAACAAAAAAAACACAAAAGGTTTCATTTTATTACGATAAAAACTGACCCAGTTATGCCTACATAAATTTGAAGCATCTGAATTGCTCAGAAAAGGGGGTCATATATAAATTCAGTTTAGAGAACAGTAATTAACTATCTACAGACAGAGCAAAAGAAAAACATCATAGTAATATTAAAACATCGTAGTAAACATCATAGATTGACAATTTGTATTGCTGCATGGCAAACAATAAAAATTAAATTAAAGAAATACAACTAGTAATGAAAAGATTAAAACAGATTGTTTTAACAAATAACAGCAAAACAATACAGGGTTTACCATTCAAATTATAGCATAATTTGGAATGATACGCCAATCATAAATCAGGGCTTTATTATATCAGAATGACCAAATTAACTTAAATAATGGTGAAGGCACGAGGTGTGGCACGAGACAAGGCAATACGTCTATGACAACTCCCAGTTTTATACAAGCGTTAAACAGCACGGGCAATTGTACAATAAGATGGATGTCTTCGAGTGGGAAATTTAATGGCACGAAGTCTTGCCGCCTCTCTCCTATTTAGATTACGCTGCCCATGAAACAGTACAATTTTGCAGTATTCTTTATTTGTATACATCTCGTTCTCCCGTACTAGAATTCGTAATATTGGAATACGATGTGTGCAATTGCAAGCTACTACACAACAGATTTTTAACGTTCGTCATGATCAGCAAATCTCATTAAATCAGTCTGAAGCCGCAGCTTATAAGTCTATTTTATTAGGAACTGCTTTTTTAAAATGTTTTTTTCTTCCAAAGTATTTTATTTTTTTCTATGTTTTACACGTACACAGAATAAATTTTATTTCTTAATTATTGTATTATTAATGTATGCTTTTAAATTTAGAAACGATTTGCATAGAAGTGACGTGCAAGAGCGAAAGTTTCCCGGCGGAGCTCCAACTAATTTCATTTTGGAGACGGCCCCTTACTAGTTTCTTGAAAATAGCTGAGAAAATGGATAAAATATATGATTCTCAAAGTTCCATAACTCGGCCAGTTTTTATCGTAATAAAATGAAACTTTTTGTGTGTACTGCATTTTTTTCTAAAT
The DNA here is from genome assembly GCA_019973975.1 of Trichonephila clavata. Taxonomy (NCBI): domain Eukaryota; kingdom Metazoa; phylum Arthropoda; class Arachnida; order Araneae; family Nephilidae; genus Trichonephila; species Trichonephila clavata. The sequence continues at coordinate 65,379 of BMAO01004016.1, read as the reverse complement.
ATAAGTGATGGGACATGGGGACCATATAAAAAAATTAATTTTTGCAATCTTTTTCTAAATGGATTTTTTAGTTCGAAAAGCACTTAAAACATTCTTTACCTGTTTTAAAACATTTTTCAAATTGGAAGTGCATATCTAAAACGAATGGTTCGGGAATTAGCTATTGGGTCACATTAAGGCTGGACACCCTGTATATGTTATATATATATATATATATATATATATATATATAAATCTTTCTTAAAGTAATGGCATTTGCTTTTACTAAAACACTTGTAATCCTTGTTCTATTGAACGGAAAATGATGAACTTGGTATTTTTATAAAGCTAATAAGATGGCCTATAAAATAAAACTATAAGAAAAGCTGTTAACTTTTGGCAAAATTTACAGTTTTAGGGTAGTCGGATACCTTAAATGTTCTTGAAGGAAAGTAGTGATGAAAATTCACATCAAGGTAGTGAGTTCTTTGATAATTGATTGGACAAAGATTCTTTAGGACCATGTGGAATCAAAAGGTAATTACTTTGCATGCAAGTTACAATATGTTATGTTTCAATGGAAAACAAAACTTTAAAAAGTTTTATTTTTAAATTTGTTTATTAAATTTTAATTTGTAACTCTATTATATTTCTATCAGAATTTATGACTTGCATATGTATGAGGGCTGTGAATTAAATAGAGGCAACGTAACCTAGAAACTAGTACAGTGAACGGGCATGCGCAAAAAAACAGTCGATCTAGTTCAGGGGTGGCCAACCTTTTGTGGAAGAGTGAGACTATTTGATTTAAAGAAGTTATGCCTGACACTTCCAGCAACCAAAAAAAAAAAAAATAGTGTTACTTACAGGATTATTAGGGATTTTTACGCAAATAGTACATATTTTTATATAATTAGATCTAGCGTATAAAAATAAGATATAAATATACAAACTTAGGTTTTAGTGTCCTAATAAACGTTTTATGTGTTCATTTAGTTAGGTATAAAATAAAAATGAGTAACTTAAAGACTTGATTCTAAATAATTATTGAACAGTCGGTACTTACTTAATGTGGCTTTTGAATTTGTAGTTTATTTCACCAAGTCATCTATTAGGGTTAGTTTCTTAAGATGTTAAACACAATTAGGTTTCTTTAGGCGCATTTCAATAAGTTTTGAGTGATATTATGGTTCTATGTATAATATGTTTAAAATAGAAAACATTTATTTAAAAACATATGTTGATCCAAACATACAACAATATCTGACAACGAAATCGTGTAAATTCGGCAATATATAATTCAATAATAAAATATCAATAACATAATTTGTATCAATTGTAGTTCTAATAAATTCTTTGTGTTTATTTCTCAGTGTGTAATGGTCACTAATTCTAATTTAGATTTCAGATGGATAATAATTAACATCTTGCGGAATAATTAAAAAAGGATTTATGAAAAGATCAACATTTTTTTATCATGAAAATCATCAAACCTACCCCTGAATGAAACCTGTAACTTGGATATTAAGATTTTAACTCTACCACAGCTCAGAATATTATTAATTTTGTTAGATAGCATTAATATGAAGATTTTGTGGTAATCTAATTTCTCTAAAATAGAGACCAAGAAAGCAAAGACTTGTTCACAAAAGATGTATGATCAATTAATTTATGGAAAATACAATCTTTTTCCTGTAATCTCTCTCTCTCTCTTAAACTTAAAATATATTTAAAGGTTCCTTAATATCGGTACGAAATGCCACATTCCGTAGCCAATCTTTATTCTATAGTAGCAAGCTCTCACTGGGAAATTAAATTTCTTCCAGATATTTTAGAGCACTATCCCTTAAATTTAAAAACCTCGCGCCGGTGCACTCCATTTGGAGAACCAGCGCAAAAAACAATGATGCAATATTATTTAATAATTTTCTATTATAATGCGATTAGTGTGCTTAAAATAGATTCTGATGTTTTCTGGAAACAACCACAATTCAATAAAATTGTAAGAGAAACTGTTATTCATTTAAATTTTTTTAAATGTATTAATTTTTTAACAAGTTTTCACGTCTCTTGACCATGGTTCAAAATTACGAGGTTTGTCGCGAAAAGCCCTCGAGTGTGTGAGTGCGACGTTAATATTCACTCACTCACGCAACAAGTGTTTGTTTGCCACAGTTACAACTCCACCGTGCCACACTGTGGCACGCATGTCACGGGTTGGCTACCTCTGACGTAATTAGAAGAGTAATTGTGTGGCGTTAAAGTAAATAGTTATTTTCCATCGGTCTAAAGCATATTTTTCGATAAAGATCAACCACTGTGGCTTAAAATCTAGGTTGCTGTTAGTAAACATGCAGCAAATGTTATTAAGGATTACTGAAAACCTGTGGTGGAAATACATTACCATGTAGGATGGTTTTGTTCGGGTCGAAATGAGCCCGAATTTAAGTGTCAATCAAATGAATGGCGTAACCGAAGTTTACCACTTCGTTAGAAATTTCGATAGGAACCCAGATGGTGAAGGTTACATTGATCGTTGCATTCGAAAAGAGGGTGTTGTTCTTACGTATGCTGTGCTTGCCAGATAAAATGTCAACGCAGACTATAATTGTCGATTTCTACAGCACCATTTGTGTCTGGCTATGCTGCGCAAATTGCGATGCTTATTGCAAAACAGTTTTCCAATTGTGTTGCATCATTTCAACGCTCATTGTCATGTAGTCAGAAATATCATTCTCTTGTTGCGACAGTGGCGGGGAAATCTCGGAACACCCTCCTTATTCACCTGACATAAGTCCTTAAGACTTCAATCTGTTTCCGAAGTTCAAGAAGCCTCTCCGAGGCCTTCGATTTTAGGACGTTTCCTCTGTACACTGCACATTAGAGCACTCAGTCGTTGAAAACAATCAACACCTTGCTAATGGTCTCAAATGATTTCCCGACTTTTGACATAAAGTTATAGCTTTGCCTGTGATCACAAGGAAGGAATGTGATGCAATTGTACTTTTAAATTCCTTGAATATTTATTTTTTACCTATATTGCAATTTTTTTTTTATTTACAGCCCTTGTATATTCATTTATAAATAAATATTAATTTCTTATAAGATACGTTTATTTAAGTTTTTTAATTATTATCACAATAGTATTCATTATTAATGGAGAATGATAAATAAAATCACTCGAATCTTCCATATTAGTTCGTCATATGATTGAAAAGCATTCGATTGTTTTAATATCTACAAGGTTTTAACTATTTCATCATCAGTTGATTCTCAGAATTATTTGGGGTGACAATAATAGGGCAACTAGTTAATTCATCGACTTTTTTTCTGAAAGATGATCTTGAAAATTTAGTGCTTTAAATACAGAAAAAAGGAATTTTAAGAAATTCAAATTAATTCCAAGGATTTTTTTTAATTCTCGTGATTTAGTAGTGGGATACTTTTTTGTGACTTACATGCAACTAAAAAAGTATTTTACAAAAGTAAGTGAAACTGATAATTTTTCCGATAAGGGAATTTTATAATTTTTTGGTATAGAAACCAGAACACATAACAAAAGTTAAAATCAGTAGAAAAAAATAGTGCAGAATTATTTTTTCTTCTTCTGTTATTAACATAGTTATAATTTCATTTTACTGTATGTTAAAAACCTTTGGAAAATTTTTTTCAGAACTCGAATATATATCTTAAAATGTTAACGAAGATTAATGAACTGCGAACTTTTTCTCTCTCGAATCTAGTTTTGTCATTTGATTGATCTGTATGATTGATATTTTTGAAAGCACTTAATTCAATTATTCAGCTAAATTTAGACCATTTACGTATATTCCCTTTCATTAACAGAAACTATAATTAGGAATGAGTGCTAAAATTATTTAATATGTTTAGTGTATGAGTATAAGTACGATGTTGTGTATGATAATTACAAAAAAAAGTTAGTAATTATTCATCTGTATTTTAATTTATAACACTTTTTTATTTTATAGATTTAAATTTAATATAATCTATTTTTGTAACGTTTATCTCCTTATGTATTTTAATCATACTAACACAAATAAACTTTTACCCCCAGTTTCCTAAAAGTTATAAAGTGTACGCTTTCTAAGAAAACTATACTGTGTTAACGTAAGTACTATTATCTTAAAAATAAACATAAATTTTTTTAAACTAAAATATCTTATATTAAAACATATTTATATACAAGTATTTATGTGCTTAATATGTTACTTAAAATTATTATCTAATTTTATATTAAAACTTGGATCAACCAAAACATTAGGATATTAAATATTTAATTTAGTGAATATTTGCATGGCATAGCTTTGATATTATTAGTTTGTAATGGAACTTCGAATGAACTAATTAGATTGAGAGAAAATTAAATCTTAATTATTAAATCAGCTTATCGAACTACCAATAAAAATATATCCTTTTTTTATAATTATTTAAATATGTAATTGAAACAAGTATTAATTTTCCATTCATTCGCAGAATTTATCTCAGTATTCCCATTGTTACTTTTCCGATTCCCTACCTACATGGATAATGTTCAATAGTAAATTTTAATATATAATATTCACACATAATGGCCAAGAAAAATGTCTATCATAATAAATAAAACTTTACCAAATCAAAAGTATACTATCAAAAATTATTTAATTTTGATAAAACTTGCCCATAAATGCAGAGTGTCAAAGAATCATAGTGACAAACATTGAAGGGGAAGAGAAGACATCTCAGGGATTAATATTTGCATGCAACCCATTGTCGGAAATGCTTTCGTTCAGCACTAGGGTTGCGTTTCGGGGGCAAAACTGCATTTCTGCAGTCATTTGAGCAGCCATCGCCGGTTTAGGAGTATGCGACATTTTACAAACACAGAGTTGGCAGATATTGCACTAATTTACGGATTGGCAGAAAGAAATGCAGGAGCAGCAGAAAGATTGTATCGCGAAAGATACCCACAGAGAGATGCCCCGAACAACCGGATGTTTGTTAAATTGTATCACACTTTGTCTGAATATAAATCATTACAAGGTAATAGGCATAGTGAGAACCGGCCACGAGAGACTCGAACACCCAATATGGTACTTGGATTCCTTCGTACGGTATGTAACACATTTTTTCCATGCATGGAACAAAATGTGTTCGAAACCGAGACTGGTTGGATTGCTAGTGCTTTCGATGTACAAAATGGTGCTTATTAGATTGTTAAGTTAATACATCCTTTATAAACAAAAGACAATACTAACACTATAAAAGTAAACGTGACTGTTTTGAATGTTTATATTTTACGTGAGAAAATGCGCAAAGTGTAGTAAAATCTAAAGTTTATATTTACATATGATAATATATAAATGGGGGAAATATATATGAGCAGAGAGTGCTACAGCTATGCAAATGAGGTCACGATATCACGATAAGTGACTATCCCTGACCTTTCCAAACGGTAGTTGTTTGGAATTCGGATCATAGGTATTTTAAATCGAAAACAAAAAGATATGGAGCTAAATTTCCAGATAGAAAATTTTAGAGCATCAATTAATTAAAACAGAACTACATACAATTCACACGGATATTATAAATTGTCACCTTACACTCAAAAATGTCTGAAATTAATGCACTCTATTTAGAGTGAAATTTTGAATAAAACCACTTTAGAGAGAGAGAGGTTGGTAAAATTCATATAATAAGTACTTGTGTCGATACAGTAGGATGTTATCTAATAAAAAACGCAAATGGAAACTTTTACACAGTGATACCGTTGAGTATGTACGAAGAGCTTGCCATTGTTCAACGATACACACTTTTATTCGGGTTTTTTTCCACTTTTTAATGGATTTTTAAATTATGACAATCTCTATTACCGAGTGATGGAAAATCACTTTGGAGACTATCCGCCAAATATAGAGTACACGAGTCCATTAACGTGTGCGATATCTGGAAAATCGCTTTTGGGACCTTTATTCTATAACGGAAGGAGGAATCTTCAACCATTACAAGATATCATACCCGGATTTGTAAAGGTTATTCCCTGTCTGAAATACAGTATTTGTGGTTCCAACATAATGACGACCCTGCATACTAAGCAGCTGAAGTTCGAAGCTTTCACAAAGTCTGCTTTTAACAACAAATAATCGAGCATGGTGGTAATTTTGAATGGTCTGCACAATCGCCGGAATGTGTTTGATTTCTTCCTGTAAAGTGAATTAAAAGGTCAGTTTTATACAATTACACATACAAGTATGCTAGATAAACGTTATCCTTTTACAGTTACTTGAAAGGGTGTAACATCTTCCATACTGAGAAATATTACGGCAGAATTTTGCTCACGAATACAAATTTTGTAACGTTCTCGCGCGCGAGCCATCCAATGTCAAAAATGGCTTCTTTATGTGTGTAACATAACACATTTCATATGCATGTGTGCACCCCGATAAATGTTGAGAGGTCTTTTATCTGACATATCCTTGCCAAACGACAGATGTGAGTAAATCACCACTCCACCCTCAATCAGGAACCCTCACTGAAATTTGAGGTATAAGAGAGGCGACAACCTCACTCTAAGAAAGTTAAAATACATTCCATTTGAAACATTAAGAAGATCGGTTTTGTTTACCCCCTCCCTCACAAATATCATATTCTGTAGTTTTAAAATGATCAGTAATATAAATATTTTATTTTTAAATTTAAATACTATAATTAATATAGCTGTGGATGCGTAAAAGATCAATTATTTAATTTCTTAAATCTCCCACTAATATTAATTTCCCCAAAAGTCACAAAGTCAACATTTTTTTTGTTATCACAGTGTGGCGGTTTGCATTCGTTTTGTGTATGTGTGTATAAGAGATCATCAAATTATTTTGACGTGTATAATTTTTATGTAATAAATTGTGTGTATTTTATCATATTTAAGGCTATTCCTTTCAAAAATCCACTCAAATTGGTTTACACACACATTGATTTCAAATTATTTTAGGTGTACAGGTGATAATTTGTTTTATACGTATGAACCAAATTTATTTTCGCACTAATAAACTGAGGCTTTAAAATGTCCTATTTTGAAATTTTGTTCTATCTCAATTGTTATTCGATTTGCAATGCTAATTTTACAAATTTCACCTCTAAGGTGATTCTTTCGTTTGCATTAGGTCAGACGTAATCACTTTACTATACAATACCTCATTTACATAGCTGTAGTTATCTTTGTTCTCAAGTGTTTTATGATTAAAAATGATTATGTATCTTGTACATATGCAAGTCAATGCGTTGGTATGAGCTATGATATAGCAAATTAAACAATGACAATTATTTTAATCAAATTAATTACTTTTTGACAATAAGTAGAATGAACATGTGTAAAAAACTTATAATTATTATTGTAAATTCCTTCAAGATCAGGACTATTATGTTTATCATTGAATATTTTGAAATAAATGTCACATTGTTTTATAAATGGTATAGAGTTAAACTTAAGAATTTAGGCGTAGAACTTTATTTAAAAAGTCTGATAATCATTTGAAAAATTCAATCGCGTTCATACTTAACTGATTATTTGCTTTAAAATAACACTTAACATTTGTTTAAGACCACATTTTTTTATGTTCTTATATTCTAGGATTCCTTATCTTTTTTTTTGTATGAATGATTCATAGTTCTTTTGTGTTATTACATATTTAACTTAGGAATTCCTTTTCACTAATATGTACACATTATAATATATATGTGTATGTAATATATATTATACAAACTATGTTTATATATATGCATTTTGTGCTTATACATGACGCATCTGCTAGCCTAATCAATATGTGGGAGAAGCATTCCTTTTATGGCTAACGAATATGCGCAAGATTGAAAAAAAAACTGTATTGGAAAACATAATGACAAAAAATAAACCCTGGTATGAAATTATTTTTAGTCAACTATATTATGAAATACATAACGGTTATGTGGAATTCTTCATGAAGGTATACGCTTTTATTCATAATTTTATGATTAAAATACATAAAATTCATATTAAAAGTGATCAGATATAGAAATGAATAATTTTTTAAATAGGGGTGTTAAAATATGAGGCATTTGAAAATGTTTTTATTGGTGTCTACATCTTTAAATATTTGCTAATTTATTAATTATTAAACATTAATAAATTATAAGACTTTCATAAACAAATCCTATTTAACTTTAGAATGTAATTCAGATCCTGTGTGTGATCGGAACAAAATAGGATACAACCTGCTATCAATCTACCATTGTTGAAATGGGCGTCTACAGAAAGGGTAAAATCACGGCTTGCATTGGAATGACTGTGGGTGGTCACTGTGACCTACATTTGATCCACGGAGGGATCTCGATTCTGTGAAACATGGAGACGAGCTTCATCTGTCACACCTTTCGCTGGTGTTAATGATGAGGATTCATCCTAATGGATTATAACACACAGCGGCGCCTAATGAAACTAGGATCGTTGATGATTACCAAGAGGATCGAAACTTGGAGCCAAGTGAATGACGACAGCTTGATCTCTTTGGATGATTTTTTTTTATAAAAATCCTAGTTATTTACTTTTTTTTTCATAAACATCTGCGAAATATTCTTTTTAAACATAAACACTGGACTTCTGTAAAGAATGCATTTTTTTTAAATTGCAAATCAAGCCTAAAGTCATATTTAATTTAATTTCGTTAAATATTCTTTTAAAGCATAATTGCTTTATGAATCTCAATTTGTTTGTCTAATCCAAACTTCTCCCACTTTCAATACTTGTGACCCAATTTTCAATCATAATTTCCATCGTCCCCCTCCATACAATATCAATACATTGAATTCAATAATAATGTATTTTGGCGTAAGGCTACAATATGACTTTAATTATAAATAGTCCACATTATTAAGATAATTATTAATTTTTGTATATGACAAGCCCATGGGAATCATTAACAATTATTAATCTGGTTCTTAACTTAGTATTGACAAATTAATTACCAAATATATTAAGCAGTACTGATGTGTTTATATTATATCAGTGTAAATGGGTATTTTACTTTTATTTTATATATCAGGTATTTTTTTTCTTTCCTTTCAGTAAATTTGTAATTTTTTTAAATCTTTTATTTTCGACATGCTCACGCCCCCCTTGTAAGGTTATCACTCCCCCTAGAGAGGTACACCCCACAGTTTGAGAAACACTGGACTTTTATATTTCAAATTAGAATTCAATTAATAAAACAGGGAGTGTACACATTATGTTTCAAATATACTAATGTATTCCTGTCTATATACTTAATATATCAATATGTATATTTGTAATAATCTATAGTTATATACAAATTTTTTTTTGCTTACAGCTGTTTTCATATAATAATTATTGTAAATATAGTATTTATTTAAAACTCTTTTATAAAAGGTCATTATATATATTATATATATATATATCAATCTATTACTTTTTAACTTTATAGATCATATCATTATCATTAAAGTTTATATAAAATTTCGTTTTCATTTAAATCTTTCAAATGTTTATCCACTTTACATTTTGAATGTATTATCTGAAATATCAATATTATTTAAATATTCCGACTTTGGAAAAGAAAAATTTTAAATTCTTATGAGAAACCTTTCTTTATATAAACATTGATTCATTTAAAATGCTCTTTAAACAATTTATTTCTAATTATTTTATAACCGACCTGTGTGTGTTTTTTTTTATTTTTATAAGGACAAGAATAGCGAACTAATCTATCTTAAAAAAGATTGAAATTGAAAATGGTTTTTTTACTGACTGAGAGGAATTAAAAAACGGATAATGAAATAAAAGACGAAATTAAATATTGGATTCATCCTTATTAAATTAATAATAGTACTTTTTTCTTCTTTTAAAAAAAATTAATTTGTAAATGTGTTGCAAGGAAAATATTTATGTTGACCTAAATGAATAAATAACATTAAATTAAAATAAATGTGAAAAAAATTCATTTAAAATGTAAAGCATCACTTGAGAAAATAATGACTGTCATTATTTTCCTTCTAACGTAAATACTGAAATTAGAGTTTTGGTAAATTAATCAATTCTCAATTTTCATTTGCAATATTCTCAAGATCAGTCACCATTTATTTTCAGTGTCTGTAATATTCTTTGGAAAATGATGTTTATAAAGCAAAAGTAAAATTAAATGCATCATTAAATTACCAGTAAAAATTGTAATAATTTAACCCACTATAAAGAAAAATAAAACCTTTAATTTAGCGTTAAAAGTGAATGCATATCAAATATTTAATTTACAAACCAGAAAAAAATAATGTTTAAAAATATTTCAAGATTTCTTTGCTAATTAAATTATGTCCTCTTGTAGCTGAAATCTAAGACACTTGCATAAATCAAATCCCTCACTTAAGGCTAAGAAAAGTAAAATTTATTTATAATAATAAAATTTTGGTTATATGATTTATTTTTTGAGAATTTTATGCATGTAAAAATCTTAATTTTTATGAGATTGTAAAGTCAGTTAGGGAATATATAAAAGTGGCAAATAAGTTTTACAAAAGGCTTAAGTTCTACCATCATTCTTCTTCATCCAAAAAATTTTTAACATCTCACTCACTCTTCCGTTTCGTTCTACCACAACGGCAGTTGTAGTTTTGCAGTTTAATACTTTCGATCGCATATCTCTGGTGGATTGTCAGTCCAGAGAGACCCTATTATATAGCCAGATTGTGTTTTTTATACGTGTTTACGAGCGTTCAAATTGTTCAAGATGATTGCCAATCCTGCTGTCTGTGAAGTGCATTTTGTAATCCGTTTATAGAAAGCCATTAATGCTAAGCTAGTTGAAATTCTTCACCAACTTGTAGAGATCTATGGTGAATACATACTGAGATATAAAATGGTGATAAAATGAGTTCAACAATTCAATGATGGAGGTTCAATGCTCAAGATGGAGCACATAATGGGAGGCCTTCGGTTGCCAATAATAGTTTGGCTGATAAAGTTAATGAGAAAATTCGTGAAAAAAGACGGTTCACAATTCGTTCAAATGAGTTTCCACAAATTCCATAAACTGTGGACTGGCGGCATCTTCCTATAAAAAGGGTACAGATAAGTTGGTTTGCCGAAATGAAAACTTAATGAAAAATGAGGATAACTATATAGAAAAATATTTTTGGGTATGCTCCTTCATGTAAAAGTAAATTTTCATTCGAAAAAAAATTTTTAGATGAGTATTTTTCAAAACGGTACTTAGTTTCAGGCCACGCCTTGTATAAAAGACAAGATCTGACCAGGTTTAACTGAAAAAGCTTAAAATTTTAGAACTAAGTACTTATTTTAAAAAAAAATTTTTAAGGTATACACTGGTTATCATAAATTTAAAAAAAAATCACAAAAATAGCTTTAACTCGCTCAAATATAAGGCAATCTTGATGAAATTTGAATATGCTGGTAAGTAAAATGAGCTTTGAACGATAATACATTATGCAATAGTGGCGATACAATCGGAATTCTTCATTAGTGTAAAGGCCGCGGTAGCCAAGTGGTCTAGGCATCGGATCGTGGCTAGCATGTCAGGAGTTCAATCCCAGTACCACTGAAGACCCGCCGTGTAGGGGTGCGATGCACGTAAAATCTGTCGAGAGCTCAAACGTCCTCCCTTGGTGTGGTGTGGTAGTTAAGACAGGGGGGTGGCGGCTCAGGCGTCGTCCGTATCACTTGATCATGGTTCAAAATTACGTGGACCGTCCCCAAAAGCCCTCGTGTAGCTGAGCAGTGGGACGTTAATATTCACTCACTCACTTCATTAGTGTAAAAACAACATACTTATTTAAAGATAGAATTATAGTCTTAATCTGAAAACAACAAAATATACTACTGCTTAAGAGAGAAAGAGCGAGACCATACTTTTTCCCTTTGAACTTTTTTGACAGTTTAAAAATACTTTGAGGGATTTTGAAGATATTTTGAACGTTCACATCACTTTTTTTGGTGGAAACTGTAAAGAATCGATCCATCATACTATCAAAATTGATCTCTTCGAGACAAGAGGCAAAGAAAAAATGCACGTGAAAGAATTTTAAACTTTTTGTGACAAATAAAATTATATTCTGTGCAGCAACATCTTAATATTTGAGTTGAGTTTTAGAAAAAAAAATACCAATTACTTAGACAACCAACAGTTTTAAAAATAGTTTTGAAGAGCTTGTGAGAAATATTAAATACTTAACCCGTCAATTCGCGCAGTGTATTTCATACACATCTCCTACATTTTTAATGCTTCTTCCAAACCTTGTATGGAAAATGGTTGATTCCTCATGTAGCTGACCTTAAGGATATAACCTTGAAGGAATTCTAGCTTGTGTCGTGAAGTTCTTAAAATAGATCTTTGGATACCACTCCCGCGGGTGTGTCACACCCTACGCGTGAATTTGTGTTGCATTTCTCAATACGTGAGTCAATGGTTAGAAAATGCAATCGTTGTCCTATGACAATATTTTTTCTATTGTTGAATGTTACTGTGAGAAATTCCTGAATTATTTTGTTGAGCACTCAGAAACTACTTACTCAGTATCGAAGCATGCCCTCATTTTGGAAGTGTATTTGGGATTTCAATTTACTCAAGAATATGAAGAATGTAGAAGTCAACAACCAAAAGAAAAATTAAGAACCAGTGCAGATAATAAACCACCTGTAAAGAAGGCTAAAGGAATCCATAAAACGTTTGCTTAGTGCAATAATAAAAATGACAGAATAACTAAAATTTTGTGTGAAAAGTGTGATAGTCATATATGTAAGGGACACATGTCCCTTACTCATATACACTCATGTCCATAAATTAAGGATAATTCAGAATCACACAGAAATTGAACTCTAAAATAAAAATTTCACCTGTAGAATTATCACAGAAGAAGAAGTTCTTGAAGAAGAATATGCAAATTACAGGAAACCACCAGATGGCTAGGATAGTACGTCACAATGACGAGAGTGTAAGAGAGGGATATATGAGGAATGGTGGCAATGAAGTAAAATTGTTCACAAGCGCTTTAAAAGCCTTTCAGTGCAATAACCGCATAGTTATGGCACAAAGGAAGCATTTCGATGATTTTTTACGTGGTAGAATTATCGGACCACTGGAATGTGGATGTACCCAGCTGGAAGTATCCGAGAAACTTGGAATCACCCAGAGTGTCATCTCCAGGCTTTGGCAACGATCCCAAGATGATGGTAATGCGAGTAGATGTTACAGCACAGGTCGCCTCCGAGTTACAACGCCGAATGAGGACCGGTATTTGGCAGTTACTGCCAAAAGAAACAGACGGAGCACAGCATCAGACCTATCTCGTCAGCTCTCTTCAGCTACCGGTACGACAGTTTCAAGGCAGACCGTGTACAGACGCTTAGGGCACATTGGTCTATATGCTCATAGGCCTGTCACATGTGTTCCCTTTACCGCAACTCACTGTCGCCTGAGATTAACCTGGAGTAGAAGCATGAATTGTGAACACCGCAACAGTGGTCTTGTGTGATGTTTTCCGATGAATCCAGGTTAAGTTTGCAGTCTGATTCTCGCCGGAATTTCATATGGAGAGCGCCAGGTACCCCTTACCTCCAAGATAACACCATTAAACGACACCGTTACGGTGGTGCAGGATGGCTCGTTTGAGGAGGAATTATTCTTGGTTCCAGAACTGACCTGCATGTTCAGAGTGTAACGATGACAGGCCACATCTATCGGGATGTCATTCTGGAACAACATGTACGTTTGTTTGGGGTGCCATGGGTGCTGAATTTCTGTTTATGGATGACAACGCCCGTCCTCACCGTGCAAACATTGTAGACGAATGCCTTCAATCGGAGGATATCACCCGTATGGATTGGTTAGCATACTCACCGGACTTGAATCCAATAGAGCATGTGTGGGATATGCTTGGCCGACGAATTGCAGCCCGTCAACCCCCTCCCACCTATGGACCGGAACTTCGGAGTGCATTGCTTGATGAGTGGTGTAATATTCCCAATATCAGATTGATAATTTGATACTCAGCATGCTTAGGCGTTGTAAGGCCTGTATTGTATCTTTCGGGAGACATACTCTGTATTAACCATCATACTAACCATGTTATGCTGTTTTTTGTAAATAGGGGTTTTTTTTGAAATTTTTCCAGGGAGTAAAAATCACAATTTTTATTAGCTATGTCAAACATATAGCATCTTTTTTGCTCTTTACCTCTTGTTTAATAAATAGACATTACAAATAAGTCAAATTTGTTTTGCTTCTGTCTCTTTCTTTGCCTGTACGTCATTATCCTTAATTTATGTACATGAGTGTATTTGCAGAAAATGTGCAAATTAATATAAAATAAAATTTAAAACAGATCTTTACTATTGTACATCCTATTTTCTTTTCCTTTTCATCTTTATATACAAATTTTATGCCGAAAGTAACTCTCTTGAGTATGAGGTATGGCGCGAGAACATTCGCTCATTTATTTTCGCGTGAAGGATATCGGTTTAATGGAAATTTATTTATAAGAGCATTTTTAGTAGCATAATAATGAATTTCATTATGTTTCTTTCCACACAGAGGCTACATTTATTTAAAAGTTGTGCTGTTAACTGGTGAATATTTCAAAAGCATAATACCTAACTCCCTTTATAAAAAAAAATTGGGAAACCACAATATATATACGTACATATATAAATAAGCCTTAAGAAACGAGAATGAAGGTGATTGTCTAAGCATGTAATTCAATATTTATTCTGACAACAAAGCAATTATAAAGCCAAAAATAGTTTTTCTTTCTTAAAATTTTATATTAAGGAAAACGCAACATACGAACAAAAGGGCAATGTCATGCATAAAAATATATCCCGAAATTTGAAAATTTCTGCTTTTAAATTCCCTGTTGTACAAAAGTTAAAATAAAAAGCAATTTTCGAAGACTTTTCAGAATCAACTAAATTGTTTTCAAATGAAATTTTATTAACATAACTTAGGTAAGACTTAGATTCTTCGATCAAACTATATATCTGTCTAGTATTTTTTTTTAATTAAAAAAACTTTTAAGATAAGTACTTTAAAATCTATACTCTATTAAGTTGAACAGATGTTAGACGGGCATTAGAAATAAAATAACGCAAGATACAAGATCGTTCGTGTGAGGTACGGGCATGTGCAAATTTTACTGTAACTTTTGCTCGTGTCAACCCACGGGGAAATGCGTCAAGAAGTAAACGAAACGTGTGTTGATATTCAGCGATTCAGTAATTGTAAGAAAATAAATAATCTTAATTGAAAAAAATGATATGTTAGGGTACAGATATTTAAGAGTTCAAATTGTTTCACGCATTATACAATATTTACTTCTTTAATATTACCTTCCAAAGAATTTTAAATAGAAGCATCATTACACATTTCTCATTTCACATCAATATCTCTGATATACCCTGTCCTTATTCACCCTTCGCCTTCTTGAAAATTAGAATATTAAATGATCCCCTCTCCATCTCCTATTCTTCCTATCACCTTGTTAATAAAAAACCTTCGATGAGTTATTTGCTTTTTACTCCATTAAACCAGTGTTTTGAGAAAGCTAAATGTCTTACGGATCAAGTCATTTTATCAAAAACCGAAAGGTCATTCTGCAATCCAAAGAGTAAACCTGCTTCCTGTCTTATAATGAAATACTTCAGAAGGAAATTACTTGCGTTAGGTTTTCTTTAATAAGAGGTACCGTCATTTGTCTAGTTTCAAATAAGTTAACGGAAACGCATTAGGTAAGGTCTTATTGACTGACAATGTGATTGACTTTATTGTGTATAAGCACATAAATTATTTTTGATGGGACTTGTAGCGTCTTGAAATGGTAAAAAATATTATGCGCGTTCCCTAGAAATTAAGAAACTAATTCGGGGGCTTAAATATATATTTTTCTTTTGAAGTTTAACTGAAAAATGTATGTATGTATAGATCCACGGGATAAATAACTTTAAATTCTCAAAATATAAAATGCTATTTATTATGTCTTTCATACAAACTTGATCTATAACTTTCATTTTTATAAAATCTTATAGTAATCACTATATATATTATTATTTTTTAAAAAAATATTTTTATGCCAAGAGTGGATATGCAACTACATATGAAAAACAAATTAAATAATGTTTTTATATGAATAAATATTTATGAGATCAGCACAATAAGGATTTTTTTTGTTGTCAAAGACAATAACTTAGGTTTAAAACGTGTATACGTTTGTAGGGTTTAAATGAAGAGTTAATATGATTACAATTTTTCTTTAAATTCATGATGGGATTTTAATATGCATATTTTTTTCTTAGTAGTTTCAATGAGAACTTATATAATTAATCTTTTCTGCTTTTAAGGTGTGTGTTTCAGGAAAAATTTTAATTATTTCTTTTCTTTTTTATTTAATTTGAAACTTCTTATTTTGTTCAAAAATTTCAATGGACATTTTTGTTTATTTTTTTTTAGTAATAACGATGATGTGTGAATAATATTTTTACTACAATCGTCTGTATTCTGTACAAATGTAGATAATTTTTCCCTTATATTGATGAACAATCATAATATTATACGTTTATTATCGAGTTATATTTTTGATTTTATAACAAATATATAGAAAATTAGGCAAATGTAATGAATAATTTCATCGTTTCCCTATTTCTTATTTTCTTATTATTTACATGATTTTCTATTTTTTGTAACATTAAAAATTTTAAATATCTTTATTTCAGTTTATATTTTACTAAAACTACAAACCGTTATTATTGATTTATATTACATGTAATGAACTAAAAGATTATAGGTTTTCATATTGCTATTATTTACGATAAAAGGAAAATAAGAACTTATTTTAACTCTTTTGTAATTAATACCTTATCATACAAGTATTATATATATTTTTTATACTTTTCTATTAAGCTCTTAATTACTTAAGTCATTATATTTAATGAAAGTATAATAACAATACGAAATTACGTCGTTGTTCCTTATTATATTTAAGATTAGAAGAATCTGATTCCTTACCGATAGGAAAATACTTTTATTTTATACTTATTATATCTGTGATTATCAACAATACATCTTTTTAATGAACCCAGATTTGTCTTTGAAATTAATGTGATCATTTGTACAATTAAATAGATATTTTGGTAATATAAAAAAAAGTTACACGAATGAAAAATTCAACAAATTATTAACCAGGTTAACACTAAATTGTAATAACAAACATAAATTTCTTTTTAGGATTAAATATTAGCTTGGACGTAATCTCCATTAAAGTTAATTAATGTCAAAATGATGTAACAGGTATGAGATTCCTGTAAATCCGTACAGAATGTGACCTAATATACATTCAAATCTCTGTTAACTGATTATACAGCAAATGATGGGGCAACGATGGCTGAGTGGTTACGGTTGCGACCTCATAGTTGGCTTCGTCAAATCACTCGTCCAAGTGCCATTGAAAACCCGCCATATAGAAGGGTTGATGCAAGCTAAATCTTTGAGATTCCAAGTCATTTTGTTGGTGATGTTTGAAAGCTTAGAGAGTCTCTATACCAGCTCAGGTGTGTCATATCCGTCCTTTGATCATGGTATGTTGCCAATTGCTCGGTTATTGTTTCGGAGTGCAATTCAAATTAAAATGATCATTATCCTGAGATATATATAATAGTAACTAGCATATAACATCAGGCTTCCTTGGCTCATACACTACGTGACATTGGAAATACTGTGCCAAGAAGTGGTCAGAAATGGCATAAATTAGGTATACAGATAGAGAGATGCCAAAGCACATTATAAGAGATTCCTCAGAAACTGATAAATATGATACAGAGCAAAAAACAACATTTGATCAGTAGGTTGTAGAACTTCTGAGGTCGGCCACATGCAAAGTATCAAGCCTAGGTACAAAATCAGTAAAAATAATGACTGCGTTTTAAGGACTGACTCTCCAATACTCGTAAACTATTTGTCATAGATATTTTTCAAACGTGGCAGTTGTAGAGTAGGCAAGCGTCATCTGATAAGACTCCAGGTGGACTTCATTTTGAAAGAGTATGAGGGAATGGTGGCTAGGGAAGCATATACATGTTTTATGGACCATTGTTGTTTTATTGTTCCCAATTTTACAGGACTGACAAAGTCAGACAAGATCAATTAAATCGTCGACTCCCAAAAAGTCCAGCACAAGAAGGGGATCCGTGCAGATATATTTGCTTGTGAGATACATGCAACACATTATGTGTTCGGAGGAAGACTGGTGATCTTGACACCTTGTACAGTTGTAGAAGATATTTTTGTTCGTTAAGAATGAGAGGCACTTGATGTGAACACTAGCAAGATGAGAGAGTGTAGACTTGGAGCATCTGTCACACTTGAGGGCTAGGACCAGACCGTGTCTATTACACGCATACCAATGATGAGTGGGAAGCATTCTCCATTCCACCAAATTTTGAGATTATTTTAACGATCATAATTTTCCAGATAGGTAAGGGTGGATGCGGAGGGAGCTGCAAGATGGCAAGCTTCTTTTGCTAGTTGGTCTGCCATTTCATTGCCGTAAACTTCGATATGAGATAAGATCCTTTGAAAATGGATATCATGGTGCAGCGATATATGATATAGTTTGTGTAAGATGGAGACACTGGTTTTGTTGCTGACAATAAACCCTTTGTAACGACGTTGAAGTAAACTACGGCTATAGAAGAGAATCCAAAGATCACCATAGTTAAATTTTTGCATAGAATGGCCTCAAGTCCCACGTCAAAGGCTATTAGTTCATTTCTGAAAACTGAGAATGAATCTAGATTGTGTTTTTTAGAGATAAAATTTTCCATAGAGCGTTTCAATATAGATACAGCTACCGGCCTCGTTAGCTATTCTACTACCATCAGAAATCATTGTTGGATCGTTATGGATGTGGTTAATGATCTACAATGCTAAATGTCTAATATGGCTTGAGATAATTTTTTTTCTGAATGACCTGTAAACTTAAGTTGAAATGAAAATAGACCTTAAGGAGTTCCTCCGAAGGATTCAAGCTACATCGTAGAGAAGAGGACTTTACTTCTCCACTAAGAAAGTTCTGGGACTCAACTTGGCTGAAGGGGCCATTTTTCTTTTGTCTTTTCCTGTTTACCCAGTTATTCAGGTACATAGGCAACTGGTTTTGTTGTCCGAATGTAGTAAGTTTGTTAAAGTACTTAGTCAATCTCTCTAGCCAGTCTACGAAATAGAAGAGTTTGTAAATCTGCCTCAAAAAGAACAATGTTTGAAGGGAAACCGTGCTTCAGATTAGTGATGGTACGGGCTGCACTCAGTTGCTCTAATTTCTTCAGAACAGAGTAAGAGGCTCAACAATAAATTGGAAATCAGTCAAAAGATTCACGCGCGCGAATGAGCATCAAATAAGTAAGTCTAAGCGTCACCACATCAGCTCCTCAATTCTTACCAGCAATGTATTTTACCATTTGAGACGTTTCCTACTTTTCAAAATTAGATATTTAATATGGTTGTGACTTGCAAAAATTCGGGGTTAAAATAATTTAGGATAATATTTAGGATGCCTCTCATAGGTAAGATCCTGATTATTTAATCTCAATTTGGGCTGATAATTATATAGATGCTTGTTTGTAGTGGAAAAGGTAACATTTGTCTTAGAAGGTTTAAAATGAAGCCTTAGCTCTATTGAAATTTCATATGGTAGCATACTTCGTATGAAATATATTAATCCGTAAAATCCTTACTAATATTATTATTTCTTCATATTGTATTCTAATTAAAAGTTTATATTAAGAAATTTATAATATGAAGAAGTATGATTTCTGCTAGTAATTTTTACTGAAATAATAGCTATTAGACTTCGGAAGGGCTTCTTTTATTAAAAAAAATGGTGCCTTTGAAAAATTATTGAAGTACTTTATATGCAAATTTACAAAATTTTAGACTTGTATTATTGGAGTTTCGTTCGGAATCAAATCAAATCTGAGAATAGCTCTATGAGATTTTGTAGGAATTTTATTTTCTAAACATGATAAAATAAATTAAGCTATAAATAAATTATTAGTTAATAATTTTATGTAATTTATAAGAAAATTAGAAATATATATTTAATTGTGTTTATAATAACTTACAGAAGAATAAAATTATAGTTGATGATATTCTACACAAGAATTAAATTGTTTCTCTTTTTCGAAGTTTAACATATTTTATCATCCACCTTATTAATTTAGATCTATAATTGAATTTTATTCTTTGTGTTGGTTTTTATGTTGTGCATTACTGGTAGTGAAAAATGACACAAAATTCACTTCATGAGCATGAAATGAATTCAACCATGAATAAAATCCAATTCATTTGTCTGAGTTTAGTTTTAATCGTTTTTATGCAGATGTTAAACAGGTACAAAGTTTGATTTTTTTAGACTTTCCAAACATCCAAGACGAAAAAAGTATATATTTTTTAATTTCCCCGACCCATCCACCCAAAAAAAGGGGGGGGGGGATAGAGCGTATTATTATATATTGATTTTCTAATAAGTTTTAACTATTTTTTTCTAATAATTTTTCAAAGAATATTAAGCATGCTTGGTTTTAAATAACATTTTTAGAGTTTTTCCTAAAACCTCGAAACATCAAAACACAAAATTTTTAAGAATGAAATAATTGTTTCATGAGAAGAATCGATTCCACTAATAAATTATTTTAAAAAGCATTTCCAAAAAAATAAAGTTTATTTATTATCAATAAAGAATTATCAATAAAGAATCATTATCAATTTATTATCAATAAAGAATCATTCGTGGGATGTAACGACTTCAATTTACCCTCCCACCCCCTGTAATTATTTATTTTTAATGCTATTTTTGTAAAATATAAGCAATTTTCTGGGAAAAAATAACAAAACAGGATTAGAAAGTTTATTGAAATTACAAAATATTTGTATGCAAATGCTTCCACTTTTCCTTTGATGATAATTAGAATCAGTATTGAAATTATTGCTAACCATACATAGTACGATCCAAAAATTGTGGAACTGCGGACATTGATAACGACAAAAGCAAGTATCAGAAGTTAAACCACTTGAAATGAATTCTCCCAACCTTTCCCTAGCTGGCCAGCCTGATTTAGTCCATGTCATGTTAGCAAACTGCACGCGCAGTTGTAATCTTCTGAAACTTGTTTGCTTTGCTCCACGTTGTAAAAAAATGACTTTTCTTGAACAGCATTGCACATTAAATTTTTTCCGCATTTAGTTAAAATACCAATGGAGACTTTGAAAATGCTTAGTAAAGTGTATGGTGAATCTACCATGGCGAGATCCAGGATTTACGATTAACATCGGCGTTTTAAAGGGGGCCGAGAATCCATCGAATACAATAAACACATTGGACGACCTTCGACTTCAAGGAGCGTGGAAAAGTTTGGATTGGTGTCTAAATGTGTTCGAAAAGATCGTTGCCAAAGACTTGCACAAATCACTGAGGCTACTCGAAGACGTCGTTTGAAGGAATCCATTCGTCGTAAGCGGCCTCAGTTCTGGCAGAGTGACGATTGTTATCGATCCCAATCTGTACAAGAGTTCTAGCCAAAACTCGCACTAAAAAGTGCTTTCACATCATCCTCCCTATTCACCAGACTTAACCTCGTGTGGTGTTTTCCTGTTCCCATTAATGAAAACACATTTATAGGGACGTCGTTTTCTGCCATCAGCTAAGTTAGCATTACTGGAGGCCTTACGGGAGGTTGCAGAAAATAACTTCCAACTGTGCTTCCAGAAGTTATACGAACGCTAGAAGAAGTGTATCGTAGCCCAAAAATGCAACTTTGAAGGTGGATGTGCTTCGGTACTGTGAACTATTCAGGGTAAGGTTTTCTACATTTTGTCCTCGAACTTTTGGATCATATTACGTACATGTAAAATTTAAATTACTTTGTTTTCTACGTAAAACATAGTCATTTTTTCCAACTTTTTCATTTAAAAAGATCTCAGAAAGATATTACAATACAAAAACATAAACTCGTTATATTTTCAGTATAAGTACTACAAAGTATTTACTTCATCATACACTAGAAGTGGATTGCAAGTCGATCATGAAAAACCCTTCTATCACAAGATGTCAAGAAATGCAAACATACTTTAATCGGGATCCAATAATTGAAATTTATTTCATTCTAACCACATTATGCAAAGCAACACAGGCTTCACGCATAGTATTGAAAGATACAGAAATGCTTAGTATGAGTATGGATAGTATGCATAGTGTGGCTCTGCTCTCCTGAAATTTTACGGTTCTAAACCATGATATAGATGAACCATTTATATTTTATTTTCCCCGAAATCACAAAATTAAAAAGCTATTGAGCAAATTCGGATACTTTCTTTTAAAATATTGCCGCGTAGATTAAACTAATGTGGTAAATGGATAAGCAAAAAAAATAATTACAACTCTCGCTAGTCACAACTCAAGACTTCAATCCCCCCACGAACTCGATATTTCTTTAGCTTATATATAGAGATTGGAAGTTCTAGAACTGTCCATAACTATAATTACAGTTAACTGTTGTAAATACAATTACAATTAATAATAATAAAATTACGAGAGAAAGAAAGAATTACAGTTAATAAAATTAAGCAACAGATACAGAAACTAAAAGTTAATTCAAAGGAAACAAAAGTTATTTTTGGCAAGTCACTCATAGAGGGCCTTGTATGTCCAAGCAGTAGTTCGTGTCCATGTCAACTGAAGTGAACTGTTCTTACCACATTATATGTAAATGTTTAATTTATTTATTAAAAATAGACCATACTGCCGCAAAAATGTTTTTAACAATCGGCGCTGCACTGTCTATAAAAGTAACAGAACGAGGAATGCTTCACTGGGTTGGGACAAGTTTTTTGAAGCTAGATAATCTGCCCTTTATATTTATAGTCTTGAGTCACATTCATAAGACTACAATAACTAGATTTTCGGAATTCATTAGTAGTTTTGAAAAGAGAGCGGTGCATGACAGACAGATGACATGCCCCGTAATGTAAATATTTTTATACCTTCTTTAACAAGCATCCTCTCAGAGTTTTCAAGTGTTTTAAAATGGAAAACGAATTCTATTAAATTGAGTTTTCTGGAATACAGAGCTTAAAAATTGCATTAGTTTTCTTAACGAATATAAGGAAAAAATTTGAAGTTAGTTTTTTCCCTATATAATGCCCTAAATATATAATTATTGAAATCATTCCCCGTTACTCTCTGTTCTCTAATTCTCTATCTGTTATTGTTTTTCTCTCTTTCTTGATGGTATTAATCTATTTTTATTTAATTAATATGAATTAATTTATGAGTCAATATAATGTTAAAGACTATTGATGAAAGGGTAAATGAATGAAAATAGTTGTAGTATTCTAAATAGCTTAATCTAAGTGAAACTCATTAAAAACTTTCCTAAATTAGATAATTATTACTTATTAATTCCATTGAAGACTTTTTAGTATTTTGATTAAAGTCTACATATAGCAAACTTTTAGTTCTACATGTTTTATGTATTTGAAAAAAATGCATTCAGAGCTTTTTCTAGGCTTCCACTGTATATTAAAAACATATATATCTTCCAAAAATTTAAGAATTTTATTATTTAATTCTTCCAGAGAGAGAGAAATATTTCTGTATGTTTCTTTACAATAAAAAATTCTTTCATTTCTAAATATACTTTTATTTGATCCTAATTCATCTCATACCCTTATCCATCAGACCAAAATCTTCAGCAAGTAATTGATTTTTTTCTCCATTTGTTAGACAATTAAATTTACCCTAAAGGAAAATATCTACGAAGTAGAAAAAGGGAATCATCTAATAGGATTTACTAATGATAATTTTTATTGTGTTTACTCAGTGTGATTTCTTAAGCACCACTGTTGCCCAATTCATAAAAAAAAACGTTATCGATTCCTTTACTGGTATAAAAAGGATTGCTTTTAGATGTCTCAGGTGGCAGAGGTAAACCAGAAACAATAGCACTCATTTTTAATATCACCGATTTCTGTTTCTCTGCCATCCATTTCTTTATTAAATATTTTCTTATCTGAAATCATTTTCCGAATTTATTTTCGTTTAAGTTGCTCATTTCAATTTGATTACAGCTTTCTCCTTAAATAATTAATAGTAATTTAAATTTTTTAAGAAATATTTTCGTATCTACAAACGTTTCTTTGAAATTAATGAGATTTTAGATTTGTAAGTGCTACGATCCAATGTCATAGTTTGCTACGGAAATTTGTGTATTTCTGAAAAGATTTGTATAACTAAAAATTAAAACCTTATCCTTTGTTGCTTTATATATATTTTTGATTCAAAGGACAAATTTGAATAACAAGTTCTCATGGTATCTAACCATGCGTTTGAAATTCCGCAATGATTTTGCAATTAACAGACTTAGAACAACATTTATCAAAAGTAAAGATATTCACTACATAAAGTAAAATACGAGGGATGATCAGAAAAAAAGGTTACAAGCCGCAACATTTGGAAACAACAAAGTGTGGAGAAATTTTGTGTCCCCAGAGTGAAGACAAATGACGCTACTTGTCATACAGCTGGTTTGTGGGTAGGTAGTGAAAGTTCCCAGACGGGTCAGGACGATTGAAACGGCAAGACGTTTAGGAAATCGATCTTGTTCTGAAGTTCAAGCCGTGATTCAAATTTTATCGGCAAATAATGTGTCCGCATCTTCTATTCGCAATCATATCGTGAAAGTGTGTGGTGAAGAAGCAATGAGCAGGCAACAGGCAGATTTTATGTCAAAAACAGCAATTTGGCAGGCCAAGTTCTTCAACGGTAGAAATTAACATGGCGCGAACTGAAAAAATGAATCAAACTGATCGACTAGTAAATCAGAGTGAAATTTCGTCAGAGCTGGGACTGAGCTATGGTATTGTGCAGCATATTGTTTTTGATGTGTCGCGATATTCAAAGACAGTGCTGAGAAAAATTCCTCCTAAACCTGTCTCAATGTGAACAAGGACCTGATTTCTACCGGGTTCTTTTGATTTCTTCTTTCTTTTTTTAAGCAAGTAGGTTCTGCATTCTTATAAATGTCTAAATAGACTTGTTGATTATTTAGAAATGTGATAAACACGTATGCCTCTTAATTCCCTTTTCTATTTTCTGTATTTTGTTAACAAGTATTTCTTTATTCGACTTTAATCCTTTTCTTCTGATCACCACTTGTATGTGTGCAGTTCGAAATAAATTAACTTTAATTTTTGCAATTATTCTCAACGTTAGGTATTCTTCAAAGAACAAGATCAAAATAGTTTAACAAACTTTTGTTTTATAACAAGCTGTGCAGATTTTATAATTGCAATATATTTTATGATGGTAATTATTATGGACCACTTTTTTTCTTTTAAATGAGAAAAAGTGAACATAGACACATTAATTTCTGGAAATGTCATATTTATTTATTCAATAAATAAGAAAGAAATTAGAATAGCTATTAAATGCAAAAAGTGCCTTTCGATAAGAAATACTAGGGGATTTTCAGAAAGTCAGATTCACATGTTTTTGGATTAGATGTAAGCAATTATATACAATCTAAGTCAGTAAACTGAATCCCACTTTAAAGAAATCGCTTTTGTGCAACGTTAAAAGATGGTTATAAAGAACATGAGCAGAAGACAAACTATTAGCATTTTAGAACAAATGGATGATATATTTCAGACAAACAAAGTATTCAAAATACTTTTATGCACTTATGATCTAGATGTAAACTGTCACCATAAGCGTTGCACACACTAATATAGTGCTCCGTATGTGCTTCTTCAAAATTGTCTCCAACCCTAAAGCTAAAAGAAATAGTTACAAGTATATAACAAGTTGATCTGAAATATAGATGCGAAAGACATTGTTATACTCTAGGTGATTTCCACATTCAAAATGCTAGATACGTTATGGCATCATTATACACCATCTCCCATCTTATGCCTCATTATATGGATATTTCATTACATATACAAGTAGACAGTTAAATTTTTTTCTATTTATAAATCAGACGCCAAACTTAGTTCATTTCATATTCAATCGAAACATTTTTGAATTCAGAAACTTATTACACTTGGCCATTCTAGATACCGAGTTGTATTTTATATGCATATGGCTCCAATTTATTAGCATTTAATCAACTCTTTCTAGCTCCCATCAAGATGATGGGAGAAGATTTGCCTTGTATTGCTCGTGCCCATGATATTTCAGCGCTGAAATGTTCAAATGACACGCGCCAAAATGAAAGTTTATTACATCAGAAAAAATCTTTATTTCATATTTCACATATGCGATGACAGTAGCAGAATATTTATGATGCAATTGAAGATGATTAATTTTAAGCAAAACTTAGTTTTCTATAATTTTCATGAATAAAATGTAGGCATATTTGACTCTTTTTTTTCTTGGGAAATTATGCGATTTTTATAAAGTAAAAATATAATAAAATAGAAAAAAAATAAATTACGGTTGATTTATTTTTTGTAAATATTTTAAATCATTTTTTATAAGAAAATTGTATGCAAAAAATAATATTTTACAATTTTTCAAATGTTTGCGACTTGTTTTTCTGTAACAAATAACATCATTTTATAAAGATATGAATGTTTGCGTGCATTTAAAGTACATAAAAATTTGCAATCGGTAAAAATCCTTAAACTTATTAATTATTTTAAAAATTTATAATATATTTTGTTGTAAAAGTGATCACTTCAATAAAAGTACACGTAAAACTTTTTCATTTTTTCTACCTAGCGTCTGCTTAACAGATTCTACTCTGATGCTGATTAATAGTAAGATAGACAATTGGATTTACTGAATGGTTTATTTAGAAAATAAAAGAATAAAGGGAATTTCTTATTCCTTCTATCCACACATAATTGATTGCTGGTTTTATCACAGACTAATATTTGATAAAGTAGTACCCTAAACTGGGTAAAAATTGTTTCACGAAAATGAATGGACAGTAAATGATACGTTAGGAAAAATAAAGCGTTAGGATTACCAATTATGCGCCTTATCTTCTACAACAACTTTTAACAATATTCAATTAATTGCCTAGGGTATATATATACAAGGTGATTCACGACAGACTAACAAAATTGGTATTGTGTGTAGGGGGTACAGAGACGACCCGGAATCACACAGGAATATAGGGTCGCAAATGTCGTAGTTGTAAGCTATGGTGCAAAGGAACAGAGAAAGGGAACATAGGTTGTACAACAACGGTTGTTCAAAAGTGCATGAAATTTTAGGTTCACATAAAATGTTTGGTGCACGAGACGCCTGTTTCTTCAGTTGAAGGAGAAATTTATGAACGATAAGAGCTCTCTTTATAAAAGTGGTGATCTGAATATAGAACAGTTGTCAAATACACGCACATACACATATATACATATACACACATACAAACATACACACACACACAAACTGCTGAAATATTGTCACCCGGAGGATAAGTTTTGAGTTAGAAATGTGCTCTGAAAATAGAAAAAAGTGAATTGCAAAGTGGTTCAGCGTCATTGATTTAGTAAAAGAAGACACTTTGCGGAGAGTAACATAGAAAATAGAAGGTGTAAAGTGCATATTTATTTGGGGAATGACGCTATGATTAAACCCTTCGGAACGAACGCTACACCTGTGCGCCGGCACGAAAAACCGTCAGAATACGAGTGTCGCGCTTCTGAGCCAGTGTGTTTCTTTTTCACTAGCCTAGCTACTCACTAGTGCGCCAGGGACCTGGAAATTTTTTTATGCTCTGTTTTTTGGCAACAGATGGCATTCTATGTCCATAAGATTTGAGATACATGGATATCTAATTTTCTACTCGAAATGAGAGAAATATTACACACTTACACTTGGTTTTTGTTTTATAAACATAAGGGAAAACGAATGTTTCCGAATTGAGTGTTTTTCAAATGCTTTTGACATGAACATGTGACTTTTGTTTATAGTGAAGATGACAGATTTATTTTCACTAAAGCATTTGATTTAGGTTTTCAGTCTAGTTTTTTATAGATAAATAGATCTGATAAACAAAATTTGTCTTTTTTTTCCTTACTTTTTTTACAAGGTCGACTTTTACAAATGCTTACAATAAAATGTTTAAAAAACCTGTACTTAAAAAGAAAGTGGCTGAAGTAAATAAAGTATATTAATACGAAATTTATGAAACGTATGTCGTTCGTATTATATACATTGCAATATTGAACAACGCGTTTATATTTCGGTATTTTTATGGAATTAGGCTTAACTACACAAAACCCTCCCTCCTGTGAGTGAAACTCATAAAAGAAACATCCGACACTGGCGGTACGCAAGCGTTTTCGTCTTTCGTTGCGAAAGGGTTAATGAAACCTTATTATGAGCCGCTTTGAAATCTAACCAACATTTCTTGCAGACAGCAAACAGACAGATGAGTCATGCGCTTTGTTCTTAATAATATGCACAATAAACAGAACATCCATTTCTGGTCACTGAATAATCCTAGTTCGACATCAATTTGATAGTCGATAAATGTCGGTGGGATATTCAAATACAAACTGATTGGCCCGGTATTTTACGCAAGCACATTAACGAAATCCTGATACTTGTCATCAATGAAAGACGTACAATTTGATTTTTAGAGTATTCGACATTAAGTAACCTTTGAAATGTATGGTTACAGCACGAAGGCGCACCGACAAACAATGTTTTACTTGTCACACAATACATTTAAGGTTCATTTCAGCAACAAAAGATATGATCCGTTGGTTGCATTGAGTGGCCTGCAAAGTCTCCTGATCTGAACCCATTGGACTTTATTCTGTACGGATACATATCAATCAATGAGTGTATGCAACTATCCATTGATACTTCAGGAACTTAGAAAGAATATTTAGGCTCCTAATGCAGGCGTGTCACGTGCCAAGTTGAAGAGATTGCAGCAGGGAATGCACTTCATATGTGTATTGTAGATAATTTCCACTTTGAGCATGATAGGTAGGTCATTTCTGGACGGTGCAGTCTGGTTCAACGTGATCAAACACATCTGTGCTTTATACCTTTTATTTGTATGATTTTTGAACGCAAGCTGTTTTTTTTTTGTAATAGGAAAGCTTATATATATATATATATATATATATATATATATATATAAAGTCTCTTTTGATGGGTATCAGAAGCATTATGTTAGTAATTTCAAAAACATTAGTTTTTGATATATATTTGACACTTACTTACTCAATAACATTCTAACCATTTGCAAAAACTGTTTATAATTTCCAGCTGAAAATTATATTAAAGAAGAATTCTCTCTCTCTCCTAATATCTGTTCAGTTGCATGTATGATTCCACTGAATTTTTATATACATTTCAGTCAGAATTTGTTGTTACACCTGAGTACGGACTACAACCTTTAGTATGTTCTTTATTTTCAAAATTAATCACACAGTTACCGACATGAGTTATTAATACTAAGGTATTTTAAAATATCGTATTTAAATTATTTATGGCCACATATTGGCTATTTAAATTTCCATCAAGCCATCTAGAATCGATGTAATAAATTTATATCAAAGTACGTAATTATCGATATAAAAGTAGTATATTTTTTTTAAAGAATGAAAATTTCTGAATTAATAGTTTTCTATAGCGCATTAAAGATTTTTTATCGTACCAAAAATTGTATACATTTTTGGTATGATAAAACATACGTTAAACTTTCCCCCAAATACATTTTAATAATCAACAAATCTAGAAAATGATCTAATTTAATATTGAAAGAATGTTTCAAATCTGTTGATATAAGACATGCAAAAACATTTTCTCTAAAAGCTTGTGTATAAAAATAGTGTCATTTTTATAACGAAAGACAGAGAGGTGATAGCATATTATGTTAAACAAATAGAGTGTGTTGAGAAACAAAATGACAAGTAGATTTGAATGGCTTCAAAATGTATAAAATGCATGAAATTCTTATACGCTTTTAAAGATGTATAAAACAAAAATCAGGAAATTTAGAGATAATATATACTATGTGATTATTTTCTAATGAATTAAAAAAAACTTAAAATAATAGCTATGTTAAAAATCTTTAAATATAACGAAAATTGCTTAGGATTCGATAAATTGTCTAAAAATAAGATTCTGCAAAACAGTAACTATCCAACAAAGACATCAAATTAAACTAAAAACTAAACTAATATTAGATAATTTTTAGTTTTAAATATGTTGTAATTTTAAGCGGCATGTTGAATATTCAATTAAATAAATTTGGAAAGATAATCGATAGTAATGCATTGCATTAGCTCCATTCAAGTAAAAGGCCTTTTTTCAATTAAAAAAACATTTATTATTTTCTATACAATTACCTGAATTTATATATATATATATATATATATATATATATATTAAATTCCGCTGATATATCAGAATTTTGACATAATTCGTTTCCTTTTTTTCCCAATTTAGTATATTACGAGTAAGATTCCAATTTTAAATTGATTATTCTCGCCTATATAAAGACTATATATGCAATCTTAATAATAAATAACATATATTAATTTTGATTAAAACTTCTAACAATTTTAATTATATAAATATCGTTTGACTATTGCTATTATAAATGATATCCTAATATGTGCATGGAATTCATAAAGATATAGTTAGGTTAAAATGCAAGTAGGATATAGTTAGTCAAGAAGATTTTATTTTTTTAATACTGTCCGTTCTATTTATCCTTACTCTTATTTTACAATTTTTGAACGAACAGTTCTAAACTAGAATGCTTGGATAAATGTTTGCATTTCTGTACTCGAGTGTTAATAAATAAAATTACATACAAATGACAAATATCGATACGGTTATACTAATAAAGTGAAACAGGTTAAATAGATTAATTGTACACTCTTTTATACATGTAATATTAATATTAATTTTATAAATATTTGTTCTCTGTAAATATATCACTTTTTACTAAGCATAATTAGTATAGATTTTATCGTTTTTAGAATGTTTGAAAGAATTGTAAGGACTGTTTAAAAAAAAGTAATTAGCAAATATTATATTACAATCAGCTTTACACAAAAAAAAATTCATTGGATTATAAAATACATGTTTCAATACCTTAACTTAAATATATATACAACAGTTAAAAATCCAGAACGTCTCATATTAACTTTTGTTTCACGCGCGCGAATATTTTTTTTTCCTTTTAATTTTATTTTTAGCTGAGAGAAAAAGAAAAAAATCATTTTAAGTCTTTACATACGTTTAACAGAAAACAAAGAATTTTAATTAAGATATCTTGATAAAAAAATTTCCTTGGAAGATTTTACGATGCATTCAGCAGCTTATAAAGAAAATGTATTTCTAATCAGTATGCGTAGTTCACGCATTCCCAGTTTCATTCCTCCTCTCAGAAAGAAATAGAAAAAAAAACACGATTTAGAATTTTAATATAAAGAATGTTTCCCCGCAAAAAATTTAATATTCTTTGCTTAGAGGTTTTTTGCTTTTTTTAAGAGTATAGGGTATTATTTTATAAAAACTCACCGAGAAGAAGATTAACATAGATTACTACTTGAGAACTCATTTCTATATTTACAGCGAATTATAAGTCATCAAAGCGCTT
Organism: Trichonephila clavata; assembly: GCA_019973975.1. NCBI lineage: Eukaryota > Metazoa > Arthropoda > Arachnida > Araneae > Nephilidae > Trichonephila > Trichonephila clavata. Next base: position 33,725 of record BMAO01004016.1, on the reverse strand, counting down.
GCGACTTATTTTGCAGTGCATGTTAAACCAAGCTTCATCCCGTAAAAAAGGGCTTAAATGTACTTTTAAGGATTATTTAGTTATCATATGGGGAATTTTTTTGAAGATGAATTATCTTTTAATGGAAATAATAGATTAAAACAAATTTTTATGATTAAAAACTCAGACATACCGAAAAAAATAGGTATTCAATAATGTTTGTTACAAGCTTTCAGCGAATAAAATAAATGAATTTAAATGGGTACCATCACAAGTATGTGCGCTTCAAATTAAATTATTTTTCGAGAGACTACGTCTTTTAAAACATATTTAATAATTCTTAACTTGTAAAAAAGTACTTTTTTCTCTGATTCACGGTGGGTGATTTCTTCTTAAAAGTATAAATAAGATTTTGTTATCATTAAAATATTTGAAGTTACCGATATTTCGTTTACAAGTTAAATCATTGAAAATGTTCAACTAAGGTACATAATAATCCTTCTATCCTCATATACAGGGTCTCCTAGGATCATTGTGACAAACCGCAAGGATAATAGAGGACATCACAAGGATTCAGATTTGTATGTTCAGAAACGTCTGAGTTTGGTTTTAGTGACGTTTTTAGTAAGAGCACATTGGAGGAAATATACATGCATAACCGCAAACATTTAAGCTGTCATTGACCGCAGAGGAGTATGGACCGCAGATGAGTAGTCCAGCTGGCAGATATGTACCAGAATTTTGGATTGGCAGAAGGATATACACGGGCATCAGAAAGATTGTTTCGCAAAAGGTACCCACAACCAGATGTACCGTACCACCGGATATTTGCAAATTTGCATCACAATTTGTGGGAATATGGATCATTATGAAATAATAGGCACAGTAAGAGCGGGTCATGCAATACAACGGTTCACGGTATCCAACACGTTTTGTTTCATGCGTGCAACAAAATGTATTGAATACCGTTCGAAGGGGTCTGAGTATCAAGCTGAGAGTTCAAGTCATTCGTGATCGTCCTCACTATCTCCAATGCCTATGGATCATAATGATCCATATTCACATAAATTATGATGCAAATAAACATATATCCGGCTATCCACTGCATATCTCTGTGAGTTCTATTCACGACACAGTAATTCTGCTGCTAGCGCATTTTCTTGTAAAATTCCGAAATTCTGGTGCTTATCTGCCAGCTCGGTATTTGTAAAATTTTCCATACTCCTCTGCAAATGATGACAGCTCAAATGACTGCGGAAATGCATGTCTGTTTCTCTAACTCTTTCATGACCGGTGTGCCATAAATGCATTAGTCCCAAACCTCCTTATCGGGCCGCCAATGCACCTTTTTGTGGGGACCATCGATCCCTTAGAACAATCCAGAGGCGAGATTTGCCAGTGGATCATCCGGCGTCCCGTGACATTGGGAAAGGGGGATCCGTCTCTACAATATTTTCCGTTGATCTGCATGTAGATGCGAAAAGGTTAAATGCTCTTGTGAACAAATCCATCTAGGGCCGAACGAATATATTTCCGACCATGGGTTGCTATGCAAATAAAATAACCTTGTGATGTTTCCTAACTCACTCTCAAGTTTGTCCGAATGATCCTGGGAACTCTTGTGTTTGCTTTTCTATATGTGTTTGGTATTCTCTATTTAATGTGCTTTGCTACAGTTCCTCCATTCCAATGAATATCATAGAGAGCTTTGGTAACAATCTAACTGAAATTCCCAGTGATTCTTCGATTCTGCAACCGTTTTTCCAATGGCTTAATTGTATATTCCACTTTAAGAGACAATATACACTCATCATGTCATCCATTTATCTTTAAAAGGCATGGTAGAAAAACACTTTTTATGAATGGTTTTTAAAAAAATAAACCTTTGTTTATTAACCAACTGACTCCCTTGTGTTAATTATATTTTCTTTACAGATGTATTTGTAGGAAAATATAGATAAAATAAAAGGATGAAAAAGAACGAGAATCTCTTATAACTTTGGTAAGAGTTATTTTACGTGTAGCAGCTTTTCCTCTGTTTTTTATCTTTTCAAGCAGAAATGCGGCAGCAAATTTAGAATTCCAATGTGACCATTGTGGTTGTTTTGACTTTTATAGCTATTTTACATTCCTGAATCTACAAAAGTAAAACACTTCCTGAGATTTTAGAACAAACTCACTAGAATTGTTTCACATGTCACGCATGAAAAAATAACACAGAGAATTTCACCAGAAAAAAAATAATCCCCTATAGATTTGGTCAAAGCTTAAGAAATTTACTACTAGGTTATTTGTTGCAATGCACAATTTCTTACTATTTTTAAAAAATATATGTAAATTATTCTTGTCCACTTTATGATTATACTATATTTTTAGACTCTCATGAGTATTTTTTTTCAGAAAGTAACACTTAAAATTGTAAAAATCTTACAGTTTCAAAGTAGAATTTCGGTAACTAAAAGGAAAGTCATTTTAAAGAATATATGGATCTAGAAAAAAAATGTATTTAATACGTAAGAAAATATTGTAATTGAATTGATAAATGCATTAATCACATTGATTTAAACATATAAATTCAGTATTAATTCCCAACACTTCTAAAGAAAAAAATGTTGATTCACATCGTTTCATGTAAAAGTAATGCTGAGCCAAGTGATTAAATACTGGTCTTGAAAAGATTGCAACATTTGGAAGCACAGAATGCATTAATATTACATTTCTTTCACAAATAACATAAAATTCACTCGTAAAATAATTTAAATAACAGTTTCTTTCGATTTGTGAAACCAGAGATGAATTCAAGGTTCTAAGTACATATATACTGTTTACGACACACCTTGTCATTGATAAACAAATTTTGCTGTGGCAAAGCTAAAACTTTTTATGAAAAGGCTCACAATATTGTAACATACTTGTCTTCACGTTTGATGTTACCAAGAGTCTAATGCAAATTTATACGTCCAGCGGCCTGTTTTGACCCAGAAATTCCACAATGACATTTCTATAGCTCAATGGTTCTCAAACTTTCAGTATTAGCGACCCAATATTCAATCAAAATTTTCATCGCTACCCCCCCCCCTGCATACAATAACAATGTATTTAATTCAATAATACACTTTGGCACTAAATCTACAACACCACTTTTACCTCTTAAGTGCCATCTGCGTATATAAACGTCTCACTCAACCTGTGTGTTAATTTCCCCGGACGTATATATACGTCTTTCTGAAGTACGATATTTTCTGTGAATTTCTGTTCATAAAATTATACCGAAGGCTTTTGAATGCAATAAAATCACCTTGATGGTATTTGCGAAGGATTTGCTTATTTATTACGTTTCTATCTCTTCCCAATACACCACATACAGTCGCCTACGTGTTAAACGATGACATTGGGGTGATCGCGTAATTTTTAATCTGAATTTAAGGTATTAATAATAACGCGTAAGAATCATCATGGTAAGTGTTAATGTTTGCATATAATATTATATAGGATAAGCCCATGGGATCACTGGTAATTAATAAACTTGTTCTTAACTTCGTATTGTTAAATTAATCATAAAATACTATGTGCCGTACTGATATAATTATAAGAGTATTATAAATATATCATTATTCTATTTTATTTTTTATTACATCAGAAACTGTTTTGTTTGTTTAATTTCAGTAAATTAATAATTTTAAAAATTATTTTTTTTTTGTTTTCAACTTTTCAGTATGGTTGCACTCTCCTCGTAAGGTTATCCCACCCCTCAAGGTGGGCGCACCTCACAGCATGAGAAACAATGCTATTGCTTAATGTAATCCAACGCGAGCACTGATTTCTCCAAGAGTTGAAACCCAATGGATTTGGATAAGAAATCCTCATATGTTATTCAAATGTGACTTCGTTTGATTTACAGATATTTAGAAGAAACACAAAAACAATAAAGATTCTAAGGCCAGAAATAATTATTGTGACTGGTCTTGACATTTAATTATCGCAGCAACATGTGGTGCATCTGGGGAAATATTTCCCCAGTAATTGACTCTTACCGAACAGTAATTAAATATGGAGAATGAGTAGTTTAAGATAGCAATGGTTTCTTGCAGGAATTAGCAAATTCGTAGACATTGTTTTCTGCACGTGTGTAGTGTTCTGTTTTCCTGTTGAAGAGTAGTCTTCAGAAAACCTTAAAGAAGTGTATAAAAGGCACAATCAATATAAAAGACACATAAGGAAAACTCAATGACATCTGAAACAAAAATATCAAATGAAGAACTGGTAGGCACGAAACAACGTGTAGAAGTCATGCTATCTCTCATTAGTGGCACCATCGTACTTGTTATCATCAGCATTCAGACTGTAACCAGAATCGCAAGTAATCTACCCAAACAATTCGAAGCCATTGGATTCCCCGTGCCTGTCATTCATCGCCAAATTACTCCCGCATACTTCTATAATGTATATTCAAATGTGTTGGGGCAGCCCAATAGACACTTTCCCCAAATTCTATTTTGTTGCATTCATAGGGAAAATGTTTTTGTACAACAAGTTTTAAATCTTGTACAAGAGTTCTCGATGTTGAAATACGAATACAATTTTTCCTTTCACACACACTCACAGAAAATTTTTTATACTTTTCTTAACATGACGACAGATAGTATGAAAAGATAATTAGGAAACTTTATGTAACCTAGATTCTCCCACATCAAAATCAAAGGCATGTTGAACAGTTTTGGACATTATGTATATTGATTATTGAAAATTCTCACTCAGGAGAAGTGAGGAAAATGAAATGTCAGGAAGAAGGAAATTCCAATACTTAAACACGAACTTTTTTACATTGTATAGGTTTGTCTAGCCTTTTGCAAGGCGCGTTTCAAGAAGTTTCATCCATAGGCACATGACATTTTTAGGATGCATTAACTGGTGATTTTACTGGTGATATTTAACATTAAAGCGTATTGGCATAAGGTTCAGACATAAGGAACAGTGTTTTTCACTGAAACTCTTAATTTTTGTAGAATTTATAGTATTACCTACCTATCAAAATAATGGATTTTTACTGAAGTAATAGATAATTGAGGGGTTTACGTATCTACCTGTAGCACCCAAGCATTTAATTGTTGCTAGGTATGAAATGATAAAAAGTAAAGGAGATATGGAGTGTTGAAAAAAAGGAAGGGTTAAACAGGAATGTAGGACAAAAATGTTTTTAAAAAAATGTAGTTTCACGTATGAATTCGTATATAGAAAATTTAAAAGAAAACATAGGAAAATTGAAACATTCTGTGGTAAACATTTCAATGAACAAAACTAATTATGTCAATAAAAAAATAACGAAAAATATACTTAATGTTGAAAGCATTTTTAATAAACTATTTTGGCACAAACTTGCCTCCGTTAGATACGTACATACGTTACAAACGTCGCATTATAATATTTAAGATATAATCAGAAATTTTAATTTAACTCAATTAAATTTCAAAACACATTACAAAGATAGTGACTAACTATCAATGCTACCACTATCTATTTACATTTTGCGATCCTTTGCTGCCGTCTTCACAAATCATCTTACAATGTTTAAGGCACTTGAATTTTTCGCATTTTACACACAAAAAAGTTGATAATATTCTTTTCTTGATCTCCTAACAAGGGGAACAATTCATCCTCTTCAAAGTTATTGGTGCTGTTTCTTTTACTTTTTCATCATGAACACGGCGCTGTACATTACATCAGTGCTTCTCAAAATTTTAATGTTTGCAGCCCTTTTTTCAATTATAATTTTCATTGTGCCCCCCATACAATAATAATGTATTGAATGCCATAATAATGCACTTTTACCTTAAAGCTATGATGCGATCTTAATTATTAACCATGCAAATTACAAAAATAAGCATTGTTTTGTATGTGTTACTTTTAAGTGAGATATATCTTAAGTTACATTTGGTAATAGGATAAGTAATATATTACTTTTTCTTTCTAATTTTTAAATTGAGACAGATTGCAAAATATTTTTGATTCAATTAAATATTTATCTTCTCAATCATCTATTTCTAGAAATTCAAATGTCATAAGAAAATTAATTTTGACTCTGATGCTGTCTGTATTATATCCATCACATGTGGCAATTTCGCGGACATCTGTGCTGGACATCTAAAAGGTCCTTTTATTGCATTCCAAAGCCTTCAAAATAATTTTATGGATTGCTGCGCACAGAAAAGATCGTACTTCGGAAAGACGTATATATACTTCCGAGGCAGTGAACGCTTTGAGTTAAAGAGACCTTTTTATTCGCCTGGAGCATTTAAGAGTTTAAAGTCGTATTGAAACTTTAACGTCCAAGTATAGTAGTATTGAATTCAATACATTGTTATTGTTAGGAAAGAAGGCGCGATGAAAATTATGATTTAATATTGGGTCTCGAGTTTGAGAAGCACTGCAGTAGAAAGCCCACCTTAAAGAATTTGCTAAATACTTTTTTACCAGTAATTTTGGTATAAAACTGAGAATTGCGCTGTATGTTATTGAAAAAAAAACATGAGCATTAACAAAAAAATTGGAAAGACATTAAAATTAAATTGTTGGGTGCACTGCATGTATCATATTCAAGAGCCCTTGCCACCCAAAATGTGGTCTACCATGTCTTCAGCACCGAACCCTAGTGCGAGTGAAGAAAGTGAAATAAAAGACGAGCAGCGTTACTGCTCATTGTGTGGAGTCGATACCAATATTATTTTTACTATGCATCTCAGAGATACACACGTCTAACGGAGGTCTAGGGAAGTGTACTAACATGCATAATTTGCATGAGCACCATATTCTTAATTATTTACATTTATTTCTGTTTCTTAAATTACTTGTCTTTTAAATATAGAAATAACTAAAAGTTTAATGTATAAGAATAACTGATTTTATGAACTTTTTGAATTCTTAGTGATGAAAATAAAGCATGAAATTAGTTGCGGACAAACAGGCCAAAAGTGTTCAATTAAAATACAAAGAACAAGGAAGAGATTTATTGACTGCATGACTGTGTTCTAACTATGGTTATTCCTTATAATTTTCAGCAGAAAAATGAAAAAAATAAATAAAACACTGTTAAACTTGCTTAGTAATCCTTTTTAATATCATTCTGTTCAAAAATTTTACATAAGATAACTGTACAATTTTGTTAATGTGTTTATGCACTAAATACGAAACATTCCAACATACTAAAGAAACATATATAAAGAAACATACATAAAGGACAAAAATACCACACTGAAACTTATGAAAAATCAACTGCACTGGGAGAAAAAAAGTATCAGGTACTCTAACATGAGACGCAGAATTTCAAGTAAAAAAGTGAATTGGGAGGAAGAAATGAAATCTTGATTCATCGTCAATAATACAACACAAGAAACTATCATTTTCTTCTCTTTGAAAATTAACCTTAAGGGGTATGACGGGAAAACTTTATTGTAACAAATTAAGTTTTTATGAAGACACTGATAAAGAAATAACGTTCTTCAAAATGAGAATCAGAACAAAAGGAAATCCCTTAGGAATAGAGAACAATCAAGAATAGCGAGGAAAAAAAGCTATAAAGTATTTTTTTTTTCTTTTTCATTTCCCTAAATAAATATAATACTCTTCTGCTTTACAAAGTTTTTAAAGTAGCATTGTCAAAATGTATTGTTCTTAGTATTTACTGATGATCCATTAAATGTTATTATTGTTGTTCGAAAGTTTGTTTTTGAATAAAAAGTGAAATTCGAATTTAGAATCACGTTATTGGGAAGCACTCGGGATGAATTTACTTAGCTTGCATGAAAAAAATGTTCAGGATCTTAAAAATCAAAAAATAATGTACATTCATTTTAAATAATACGGAAACGCAATATATATATATATATATATATATATATGAATGTCTGAGACTTATAGAAATTAATTAATTTATTTTTATTTATATCTAATTATAAATATAGATGTCTGCTTACCACAAACATAAATCTTTATATATGTTACAATTAAAGTGTGGAATCCGTTATTTCATAGAATAACAAGGTATTTCATGAAATAACTAGACAAGTCAGTTACAGTATATAAAATTATTGAATTCTAAGAATTAACAAGGTATTGTATAGAATAACGATTGTTGGATCGTTAAAGTAAGAAATATGGAACTCCAAAGTCCTTTGAACCAGTTCTAACTGATTTTAGTCAGTTTTGAGCTTCTTATAGCTGCTTTACAATGAAAAAAAAAATGTGTGCATGTTTCAAAAATACTATGCAGTGAAACTCAGTGTTATAACAGCAATCCTTGCTCTAATAAATAATGAAATGTAAAATAAAGGACATTTAAATCAATATTCTCTTAAATTTTGTTTGAAAAAACTTACACAAAGTTTTTATGAAGCAACAGATTTTCGTCCCAGCATGTATTTTTTTGATAATATTTAAATATAATCATTTATGCAACATATTATTTTGTATTCTTTTTCTGTTTAACTAATTTTAGCCTTAGGAGCAATTATAAATTATACCATTCTTTTTTTCCTTATTATTTATCAATTAATCATCTGCAATAGGGATAAAATGTATTTTTCAAAAGAGATTTTAACTATTTATGATCGATTAATTTTTAAAATAAGTTTGAAATTTTTTATTTTTCACTTTAAGGGTCTGACATTAGTTATTTCATAGAATAAATGGTTACTTCGCCAAATAACTATATAGGTAAGGTATGAAATTTTCATCTATTATATATTTTAATTGACTTGTCCAGTTATTTCATGAAATACATAGTTATACTATGAAATAATTGAACTATCCACTTTAACGGTAACACACACACATACATACAGGTGGAGGACAAAATAATACGAACACCTGTGAAAAAAATATGATTAACTTCACACCTGCAGTACAGCCCCGCCACCTGCAACAGAAGTCTGCCATCTAGTGCGCAAGTGAAGAGGAAGGTATCAGTCTCTCAAGAGCAGTCATCCGTGTTGCATGCGTCTATCGAACTGTCTGTTATAACTTGAAATGTCGGACCTGTCAGAGTTCAAAAAAGGAATGATTGTTGGAGCTCGTTTTAGTGGAGCATCGATTATGGAAGCAGCAAAACTTTTGGGATTTGCAAGGAGTACGACATCAGCCGTTATGAAAGCGTACATGAAAGAGGGTAAGACGAGGTCTTCAAAGCACAACAGTGGCCTAAAGTCAAAGCTTGCTATTAGGGATAGACGGGTATTGAAGCGCAAAGTGGCCCTAAGGCAAGAACAATCATTATCCGAGATAACATTCGAAATGAACAGTCATCTCCAGGACCTCGTTTCAACAAAAATTGTCAAAAAGGAACTTCATGTTGTGAAGATTTATGGATGAGTGGCAATTTATACACACACACACACACACACACATATATATATATATATATATATATAATAATATAATATATATATATATATATATACATACTGAGAGTAAAAACTTTTTTTTCCTGGAAAATAAAGTATATGAAGGATAGATTCGTTCTTGGCACCTTCCATTCCGAATGCACACACCCTACCCTAGGCCAAAATAATCACTTCAGTTAAGAGGGAGCTAGAGTCTTATATAGGAACCACCGCCACACATATTTAATCGTTTCAAGTCTACGTATCAGAATGCGTACTGCAGAAAAAACATAACATGTATTTTAAATATATACAGGGTGTCCAGCCTTAATATGACCCGATTGCTAAATTCCGAACCGTTCGGTTTAGATATGCACTTCCAATTTAAAATTTTTTTTCAAACAGGTAAATAATGTTTTACGTGCTTTTCGAACCAAAAAAAAAACAATTTACAAAAAAATTACAAAAATTAATTTTTATACGTTCCCCAGGTTCTATCACTTATATTTAGGAAAAGATACAGTACACAAAAACAAAGTAAAGACAAAAAGTTTCATTTTATTACGATAAAAACTGACCGAGTTATGCTTACATAAATTTGAAGCAACTGAGTTGCTCAGAAAAGGGGGTCGCACATAAATTGAGTTTAGAGAACAGTAATTCACAATCTACAGACAGAGCAAAAGAAAAACATCGTAGTAAATATCATAGATTGACAATTTGTATTGCTGTATGGCAAACAATAAAAATTAAATTTAAGAAATACAACTTGTATGGAAAAGATTAAAAGACAGCTTGTTTTAACAAATAGCAGCAAAATAGTACAAGATTGGCCGTTCAAATTATAGCATAATGTGAAATGATGCGCCAATCATGAATCAGGGGCTTTATTATATCAGAATGACCAAATTAACTTAAATAATGAAGGCACGAGGTGTGGCACGAGGCAAAGGAATACGTCTATGACAACTCTCAGTTTTATACAAGCGTTTAACAGCTCGGGCAATTGTATAATAAGATGGATGTCTTCGGGTGAGAAATTTAATGGCATCAAGTCTTGCCGCCTCTCTCCTATTTCAATTAATCTGCCCATAAAACAGTACCATTTTGCAGTATTCTGCATTTGTACATATCTCGTTCTCCCGTACTAGAATTCGTAATATTAGAATACGACTGTATGCAATGCAAGCGACTACACAGCAGATTTTTAACGTTCGTCATGATCAGCAAAATCGGAGCAAATCAGACTGAAGCCGCAGCATATAAGTCTATTTTTTTAACTGCTTTTAAAATGTTTTTTACGTCCAAAATATTTTATTTTTTCTATGTTTTACACGAACACAGAATAAATTTTGTTTCTTAAGTACTCAATTATTGTATTGTTAACATATGCTTTTAAATTTAAAAACGATTTACATAAAAGTGACGTGCAAGAGCGAAAGTTTCCTGGAAGAGTTCCAACTAATTTCACTTTGGAGACGGCCCCTTACTAGCTTCTTGGAAATTGCCGAGAAAATGGATAAAATATATGATATTCAAATTTCCATAACTCGGTCAGTTTTTATCGTAATAAAATGAAACTTTTTGTGTTTACTTGGTTTTTGTGTGTGTACTGCGTCTTTTCCTAAATATAAGTGATAGGACCTGGGGAATGTATAAGAAATTAATTTTTGTAATTTTTTTTTCTAAATGGGTTTTTTGGCTCGAAAAGCACGTAAAAACATTCTTTACCTGTTTTAAAACATTTTTCAAATTGTAGTATATATATATACATGTTTTATTCTTTGTGTTTTAACAAAAGTAATCTATGAAGATTACCGTATGATATAATGAATTAAAATAGTTATTTTGACATTTTAGGCATTAACGAAATCTTTTGAAATTTCAATATACACTAAAAATTGTTTAACGTGAAACTGAGCGGACTGAAATAATATTTCGTCTTTAAAAACCTAAATTCAACAAAAATAAGTTGATGAGAGTATACATATATATATATATGCATGCATTTGATAAATATCAGTGAAATAAAAACATTCGCATAATAGTTCTAACTTAAATCAGATTGATAAATTTTGCTATTTATAGTCGTTATTATGTAACAAAGGATTTGGTTAGTAAAAAAGGATTCTTTGTTACTAAGGAAACCTATAAATAGGCTGTTAACATCCGAATACTTTTGGTAAACACACCGGTTAGTGGATACCAAATTAATCAAATATTGCTGCTTTAAAAATATTTTTAAACTTTTAATCTCTTCGAAATCTTAATTTTGAAGCTGAACTCGAATGAGATACTTAAATTATGTAAATGGTGAAATTGGATACATATTAATAATAATTTTAATAATTGATATTTGTTAAAATATCTACAAGCATATGAGACTTAAATTTAATTAGATATCTTGAGTTGCAGAGATTAATACATTTTTACACCATTCTGTCAATATAAATGAAAACACTTTTCGTATTGCTTCTACTCCAGCCGCTTCAAATCTTTTTCAACTGAGTTTAAACAAAAAACATTTGAATGTATCAGAAGCATTATTTTTCTTGTTATCATTCTGATTGTTGCTTGTAAGCTTATTCTTTTAATAGGATACTTCACACATTTACTTATGAAGTAGTTAATACGATAATAATACTAAATATGAAAATATAGAAAGAAAGATAAATTGATTAAATAGTTTAAGTATTGGTTGAGCTGTAATTCCAATTCTTCTTCTTCTTTCAAAACACTACAGCCGGTTACCAGTCAAGACTGTCTTAGTTAGCTTAAACCATATTGAACAATCTGATGCTATGTTCTTCCATCAGTTAACACCAAGGTCCTATTTCTTAATCCTATCCAAGTTTTTCAAATTACTATGTGAAAAATTAAATTAGAAAATAATGCTGCTTTCATACAGGGTGACCCAGCATAATTGGAAAAAAGTTTAAGAAATGGTAAGTGACATCAAAAGGATTCAGATTTGCATTGCAAACCATGGTAGGAAACATCTTCTTTTAGGACTAGGGGAAGCGTTGTTCACAAGACGTTTAATGTCTTCCACAAGACCTAGGTAAACAGCTTAGGTAAAAAAACCGCTTTGGAAAAACAATTGCCGTATTTCAAATCGCCAATCTGTTCTTCTTTAATATAACACTTGAGGGTGGCGCTACGGTCGCCGTGATGTGTTTCTGCGCTATAATGCTAAAGATTTGCCTATTTCATTCCAAACAACGCATTATGTAAATTTTACATGGTTTACATGCTTTCTTCAAGGTGTTGCATTTTGTGGGACCAGCAATGTTTAAAAGGATTCTGCAAACCAAATTTCAAGTCTGTACGTCTAATAGTATATAAATAGTCATATTTATAAAAAAAAAACATTTTAAGCTCTTGCAACTTTCTTTGCGTCTAGATTTTCATAAAACTTCTTTTGTAGCGAATCTCTACTTCTTGAAAGTATTTTGCTTACTTCAACTCTGCAGTTTTAACAGTTCCGGAGATATTGTGATGAGTGTGAGAGTTGCTTTTCTCCTTTATATATATAAATAAGGTTTGAAAAGGTCTGCACACTTATGTTTATGGAACAGGTAATTAATTCAAGGTAGTGAATCTCTCACCACTTAAAAAGAGATTACAATATATTTTAGACAAAAACCATGCTCTTTTTTCCGGCATTGGAGACAAAGAAGAGAATATATATAAATGCACAAAAACTTTTTCCACATGGTTTATCAAGTCTGAAACTGAGAACAAGGTATTTAATTCAACACATTGGTTCGGTGAGGCTTCAGATAAAAATTGAGCTGCCTTGTTAGTTAAGAATCCTAGTTTTGTTGAAGTTCAACAAAGCATTTTAAAATCTTGAATAGGACATTGGTAGCCATAACTTTTGAATGCTGAGTTTTACAAGGGGTGTGTGATGTGAATAAATTTACAGCATTTTATCTGCAAACTTTGAATTCCATATTCAATGGATTCCGTCCCATGTCGGAATTATTGGCAACGAGATAGCAGAATCATTGCCAAAGACTGCCACTTTGGACACTCCCCGGCCTGATATGCTTTGTACTTTCAGCGATAGTAAGAAAAAGCAAAAGGATCTCTGTAGTGTTCCTCCCGAAATTCCTCCTGGTGCCCATGGAATCACCCACTCCTTGAAGGTCACAGAGGTCGGCAGACTGGCGTATTTGATTTACCAGTGGACACTTGAAATCTCTCACCTTTGAACAGGGGATACATTTTTTAAGCTATGAACGAAATTTGATGCCGCTGCTCAGGCGTCACCTGAACACATTTTACAGTGCTTAAATTTTAGCATTAAAAGGGGTGTTCTTAATACCTCTTCTAATTTTAGATTTCTTGGAAGTATACGGACTGATGGAGTTGGTCTAGTCTTAGATAGCCCAGCTAGGGATCAGAAATAACAACAAAATGTTTAATTTAGTTTTGAATGTTTAAAGTTTCGTGTGAGCCAAGATCAGGCGTTCGAAGCAATTGAAAATATTTGGTTTTGTTAGCGAAGAAATAATTAAGGAATTTTAATATTAAAGTTCATTAATGAAAGACATTGTGTATAAATATTTTGAAGCCAAAAAGTCTTGAGTATCTATATATTGAGAGCGTACATACAAAAATAGAAATATATTTTTTAAATACCTAAAACTTATTTTTTTCTCAAATTACCACAGACATTGAAGAAACACTAGAAGTACAATATTTAGTTCATAAAATATGCTGTTCCAATTATCCTATTAAAATATTTAAAACATTTATTTCATTACCAGATATTTTAATTAAATCTTAGATCAACGAAAATAATTTCATCCATCCATCTCAAGAGTTTATAAATTATAAGTGTTTCTTTCCTGGTGTTTTTCCAATCAATTCACTCATTTTATAATAATATTTAAAATTTGAGGTAAGTGAGTTTATTTTAATATTAACTTTATTTTCCGAAATTAATTACAGAAATTTAAATATTTTTGTTCGCATTCATTTTTGAAATCTAACTATGAGTAAAAATAATCCTTATTTTCATAAATTTAATTAATGTCTGTTGTTCGTACCGCATTTTAATTTATTTTCACTTTCGTTTTTTTAATAAATTATTTTTACTTTTGCTACAAAGACGATCAAAACAAACTATTTTCGGTGGTAATGGAGAAAAATTCAACATTTGTGTAGGAAATTAAATGTAAAATGAATAATTAAATGTAAAATAAATGGCGTTGCAAGTCATTTGAGAGATATACTTTTTTAGCTTGTATAATCAGTTATGTAATGTGCTTTGTGCATGTCTTCTGTGTCATCTAAGAAAGTAAACCAAAATATGTAATAGATGGACTGAAGTATTGGAATAACATACGTATATAATGAATATAATCGTTTAACTAGCCAAAGGAAAGAAAGATTCTCGAAATATAACAGTGAGCAATATTTCGATATCCTATAAATTTAAAAAAAAATATGAACAATTTAAACAACATTTAAAAATTTATTCTGTTAAAACAATCAGTTAATTTTATTTTAATACATCCAAACGTATTGGATGTTTTGTTCCTTTTTAATAAAAGCAAAAAAATGTGTTTTAAGAAATTAGTATGAAGATTTCGATTCTCCCTTCTCTACCATTCATTTATTTATTTATCAATTATTTTCCTACTCCCACTATTACATTTATAATTATGAATGCAATCTATATATATATATGTATATATATAAAGGAGAAAAGAGCAACTCACTCACTCATTAGGATATTAGCTGTTAGACCAGCAAACGATATTTGGTAGTCATTTTCCTTTCTTCAAGTAGAGATCTGCTACAAAAGGGAAAATCGGTCCTCAAGAGGCCTTCCGAGAGCTTAAGTCGCAGTATAAAAATATATTCCCAGTTTAAAACTAGTGGCTCTACAGACTTGAAATTTAGTAGGAAAGTTTCTTTCAAGGAATACAGTTTCTCTAAGAACGGGGTTTGCAAAAATTGACCCCCTAGAAGTTAACGACGAATTAAGGGGAGTGATAGAAAAAAGAATTTATGTTTTTGTATTGTTAAACCCACATACTTGAAATTTGTTATGAATGCTTCTTTAATTCAATAGTTATCCGCTAAGAATGGATTTTACGGAAAATGACTCCTCTGGTGTGCAGTGGGGAGTTAATGGGGAGTATTGATAAAAAAAATCCTTTTTCAAACGATTAGATCTACAATAAGGAAATTTGGTATGCATGTTTCTTTTTTTATTTGAAATCTGCTACTAATGGATGTTTTGGAAATTGACTGTCAGTGTGTTTTACGTGGGTTTATTGGTAAAAAGTTTTCCCTGTTTGAGCTATTAAATTCAGAATTGAAATTTGGCAATCATATTTATATTGTTGAGTAACAAATCCATTAAAAATGGGTGCTGTGGAAATTCATTTTAGAGGAGGAGGTTCAAGGCAGTTGAATATAATCTTACTTCAATTTTAGATATTCTTTTTCAAAATTCCTATACTTTTAAATAATGAGTTGCGAAGAGTTATAAGAATCTTTTTTTTTAAATAATCAAACGCTTAATGCTGAGACTTACATATCAATAATGTAAATATATCTATCAATATCTGTCTATCAATATATATATAACAAATAGTATACATTCCTCCAAAATTATGAAATACCTAGACGAAACGGTAGGATGAGGGCTGGTTCATATGTATAAATATTTTTCTACAATCGGTCATCCAAATTAAAATTTAGGTAAAATGATATATCCTAAAATTATTTTTATCCGTATTTTATGCTATTCATTTAGTTTTGATTGAACAAAGAACCGTTTTGAAAGTTTTAAGAATACACAAAATTAAAATCTTCTACTTCTCTAATGGGGCTATGCATTGGTATTTAAACCTTTGCAGACCAGTGAATTCTCCAGGAGCTGGTGTCACTTTTTAGTGCGGCACCATTAGGTGATACCAACTACCACACACAAGTGATTTTGACACACAGTTTCCTCCCCAGAGTGATGCACCTGAGCTGTGGCGATGCGAAGCCGTATTTAGGATTTTAATTTTGCCAAGAACACTCAAGCAAAACAAGCACTCAAATAATTTTTTCCATGGCCAATGTCGATTTTCTGCGTTATGAAAATCCACCGACTTAAGGTGAGATCGAACCCGCTCTCTTGAATGCAGAAGGCCAGCGACGAATCAACCACGCCACCCATTTAACAAAAAAATATCTATGTACATTAATGCATTAATAATTGCGCTAAAATTTTTGAATTGACTAAAATAGCTCTTGGCTGAGTATTCAACGACTTAGATGAAATTAAAAGCTATTATTAACATTTAATCATAATTCCGCATAAATAAAATAAAATAGTAATCTTTCGAATGCTTTGTTTTATAAATAATCAAATAAATGAAATACATTTAGTGAAAATGTATATAATACTGTATCTTTAAATTCATTAGCAAAATTCGTTTCGAACAGAATGCAATAGGTAATTAAAAACCCTGTTGTGAGATCTTAATAACATGGATGCGAAGCTCTAAATATATCTGCCGTCATTCTATTTGAAATCCTATTCTGCAAACATATAATTGAAAGCACGCAAGCGTTTAATAGTTAGAAGGTATGGTTTAATTTTCTAGAGAGTAAACAAGTTCCAGTCTAATACAATGCTGAATAGGAGACTCGCAGGTGGATCGAGAATCAAGCCTAACATGTTAATTTTAATGAACATATTTGATTATATAAATTCTGAATATCTGTAAATACGTAGATGAAGTTGAGAAATAAGCTTCTGTGATTAAGGAAGTGTCGCAAAATCAAATTTGATATAATTCACATGAAGAATTTAGAGTAAATTTAATAATTAATTTTAAACTAAATTTTAAAAAAATTGCTGCTTCTCATTCAAGTGGAATGTTTAGACTATTTTCGTAGATGAAATAAAAGAATTGATTAAATATCAAAACTTCGAAGCTGACATACTTAAACAGAAATGCTTCAGTAATGTGCAAATTTCTCATTTAAATAAAATGCACTCATCAAAGTAATCGGGAAATACAAATGTATAGTTTCAACATTCTTTTCATTTTCAATATAATTAGGGTTATTTAAAGAGTTGTTCCATTTAGTTTATCTATACTGAAAAAAAAAAAGCGAAATAGCACGTATATGATAATTTTTTTAGTAAATTAAATATTTTATTTAAGATAAGAAAATACTATGAAATAAATTCTATTTTTTCTTAAAGCAATAAGATTTGCGTTAAATTCATCAAAAAATGCATGAAATTCATTTTATATTGCTTTATATCAATTATTTTATCATATATATGTTTGTTCATTTGAATCATAATATTTCAACCTTGTAAGTTCTAGCATATTTATCCATATTTTTTATACATATCTAGATTTTCTCCCTTTTTTTGGTTTAAATTTCTGATCCATAATTCCAATTTTCTAAACAAACCATTAATTGTATCACTCCAATGCAGAATGTGTATGTAGAATTATATAAAAATTCGAAATATTTTCTCACTTTTACTGCTATCGGCTATCTCAAATCAGAAAAAAAAATGTCAAGCTAATTCCTAAAAGACTACTGCTGTACGTCTACAGATCAACGGGCAACAACATCACTTGACAGAGTTATGGACTACAACTGTGTTACAAAATTATCTCTAAACATAGTTGCTACGATCTCAGTTGCAGCTGGCAAAATAAGCCATTCACGCAAATAGTGTGAGGCATTTGGCTATTTGATATGAGGTTTCGTAAAAAGAATGGGAAGCTATTTCATTCACAAAGTTTCTGTAAAACGTTTTATGCTTTTCATATGAATTTAACTTGAATTCAAAGAAAATTCTTGGAGTTTGCTTACATACTCACCATGAAGTGTTTCCAAATGTTGCTTACTTTTATTGGGTTTTATACAATTTGCTGACAGTACTTTTGAGCAAATAACACACAGTAGTTTTCTTCTTCATTTACTTCAGTTGTGGTAAACCCAAAATTTAAGTATTCTTGAGAATGCTTCCTAGATTCAATTTTCGGAGCCACGCTCGACTACCAATTTGTTAAGGCTTTATCATCGTCTAATGTTAGCTTACGACTTAAAATTTTATCCATGTTTCTGTCGAACTCTACTGTCATAAATATATTGTACCGTGATTTGCAATTAGCATTCAAATTAAAAAAATGCACAATCAAGATACTTTCGGTAGCGAAAGGAGGATTAGCTCTAACAAAATTGACTGGAATTGTAAGATTGGCACCATTTATACACGTTTTAGTCATACATCCAATAGGTTCCTCAGGCGGTTGCAGAGGAAGAAGATAAAGAGTAAAAACAGAAAGGAAAAGAGGGAAACTTTCCAAGGATGTAGCTAAATTGATAAGTCTTTACGCTAACCATTTTCACAAACATTAACAAGGATTAGGATTAAATTCTCTTTTAAATTTATTTCAACTCGATATTACAATAAAAAAATGTATAAAATTTATACCAAACTTTTTTAATTAAAAAACTGAGCTGAATTTTAAAAAAATTATTTTTTTTTACTAATATATTACTTTTACAATATATTCACAATTGTCCATGCTGTATTGTAGTATTCGTACGCCAACTGTTTTATTTGATTCAGGTATTGAGTAATTTTATATAATGTATATACTCACTTACAGACACTTTTATATACATATATACACATGCAGACATAAATATATATACGTGTGTGTGTTGTGTATGTGTGTGCACATGCCGATTAGGTGATGTAGTTTGTTTGCCGCTGGCCTTGTACGCCCAAGTTTGAGAGTTCTACCCAACCCACAAGTCGGTGGACTTTCATGACGCAAAACAATTGACATCGTCCGTCTCGTATGATTATATGGCATGTTAAAGATTTCTAGAGAGCCCGAGTTCAATTTCACATCGTCAGAGCTCAGGCCTGGGTGGAAACTTCGGCGTCAAATTTACATTACGGCTATTGATATCCACCTAATGGTGCCAGACTAAAGAGTGATACCAGCTCCTGCGAAATGTACTTAGTCTGCAATGGTAATTACCAATCCGCAACCGTATTAGAAAGAAAAATATATACATGTAAAGACATAAATATATATACCTATATTTACATATACATAAATATATGTATCTATATTTACATATACATAAATATATGTATCTATATATATATATATATATATATATATATATATATGTACTCTGATGGAAAATTGAATTTCAGATAACAGTATTTCGTCGTATTTATCTATTAATATAAAATTATTAAAGGGAAATTATTATAATTATATGGAAATAGTATCATCCATAATTTATCGCATTAATTTCTATGTAATTGGTGAACAATTGCATTTGATTGAATCAAACTAGTGCTAGACAAGACAGGCAGTATTTTAATTATGCATGTAAATGTAGCTGTTACGAATTCCACGGACATTACTCAGAGCTTTTCCGAGTGCTTTATTTGCATAAAATATGCGCATCTGTCTTCAATGACGCTCTCCTTTGAATAAGTAGCTCTATCTTATTTCCTAGTGTATTTATCAACCGTAATAAAAGCATTAAAGGCGCAAGTTCCATTTTTACTTTCTATGATATTAAATAACTGTTCTTACATTTAATATATATAATGTGAGTAGTTTCTCAGTTTACGTCTCTCTCTTCCAATATTAATCATATAATTAAATATAAAATCTAGTCTTTGTGGTCTTCTAGTCTTTTAAAAAACCAGCTACATGTTGGGGAAAAAAAGAAATGTATAATATTACATTACATAGATTTTAACCTGAATTAAGACAAAAATTGGTATCATTTATTTATTTATTTAATGTACTGTTATGTTAAAGATAACCTTTTTTTTTTAAAGTACAGAACATTACATTTATGTATTACATGAGTTTGATTAATTGATTGATTAAAATTACACACTAAAGCTACACGTAGGCAATTGGAGACGGACTTCATAATTCTGAACCACTGTAGAGTGACAAGAACAACACCTGGCACTATCCAAATTTACACACCGTGGCATCATGAGGACTTTGAGTATCGGCAGATTTAAAGTGCTTAAGACGCTCTAAAATTTGACAAAACTGGCTATGAGTTCGTGACTATGACCACTGACTACTAAGGCTACTAAATAACCTGATAGCAACCGAATAATTTTCGTCAAATTCTCATAGGTTTTAAGCCCTATGTTATGCTAATATCAAAGCATTAACCCCATTGATCTTATTAATAAGACTTACCTGTTTAATAGCTTAAAAAATTAGTTTATATGTGTTTGTGTTTGAAGAAATATAAACTGCTGTTTGTAAAAATTGCTACCAACGAAAGAAGCATTAGAATAAAAGGAAATTTGCAGCAAATGTCAATTAAAATATGTTATGCAAAGTAGTAAAATTTCAGAGCCACTCCGTATGCGAGGTGTGGGTAGTGTCCTCTGAACTGATGCTGAATTGTATAAATAGAGGATGATAACGCATAACGAGTCACACATGGTTATTTGTTAGTGGCGATAGTTTAGTGCAGTGGTTCCCAAAGTGGTCTATATCCACACCCCAGGGGTCTATGACGACTTGCAAGGGGCCCACGTACGCTAAAAAGTAAATTGGGGATCTATGATAGTTGCTCTCATTAAACCAGATTGTGACTTTAATTTTAGAAGAAAATTTCAGAAGAGAGGAGAAATATGAAATAAACCACAGGGTTGCCAATTCAGTGTCTACGACATGTGTAAAATCGGGGTTGCTAATTCAGGGTATCTTAAATATTGGCAAGGGTGCGATAATACGTTAGTATCTTCATTTTTTGATAGGAAGTTAAATGGCCTAACACGTTATGGAATCTCCGAGAAAAACTTCTTCAAAAGCCTAAAGCAACTCTGCTTTGAAAATTTTTTGAAAACTGCTGGGTATAATATAGTTTTATAGACAGTCAATATTAAAATACCTCTCTTCAAAATTTTCTAATTGATACTTAAGATGTTTGAGTGCTCTGTAAAGTAGTATAAGAAATTGAATTATTCATAAGTATTATAAATGATCCATTTATTAAAAAGACTTATTTGGCTAAAATCCTTTTGCCTCGGAAGAATTTCTCTTGAAACATTTAAGGTTTTTTCCCCTTCAGATTTGCTTTGTGAAAGTCTAAAAGATCTTTCATTAAAAATTAGACTTTGGATAAGGCTATTTCTAAATCATGCATTAAATCGTTTAAAAGCTATACCAAGTACATCTTTGATTATCAATTACGTTATTTAAATCACACGCAAAAAGATCATGATTGATGCATATAATCCTTTTCAAAATTGTTAAAACACCTTTGGTTAAGAGCAATTTGAGAAATTTTAAATCCTAATTATTTTTTAAATGAGGATAGTTCATTGACTATAGCTTTTGTGCATTTACCCTTTATCTACTGCATTATGATTTACTGCAGTTTTTTTTTCCATGCAATATTTTTTTGAATCACTACATTGAAAATTAAGGGATATACATACAAAAACACTTAACTTTGAGGAATTTAATCCTTTAGAGCTTATTAATTAATTAAACATATTCAACTGTAAAATTGATTATATACACTATTCACTTAAAATAAATAGTCAAATCGTTTTCTAAGGTATTCATTAACATACCAAAAAAGGAATAACCGTTTTACATAAACTACTTTTTCAAAAAAAAATTTACAATCTTCGCAATACGTCCAAAATGTCAGCTAAAAACGCAATTTCTGCTATCAAAATATTCGCTATCCCCACTAAAATACTCATCATAGAACCAGTACTGCCATATATCTTAGAAGAGGGAATTTAAAGCAATATTCCTGTTAAGTATCGTCAGAGTATTCTTAAAAGTGGTTATTCTATGTAATTTTAAAGTGAGTGGTACTTATAAGTACCATCGGTAGGTAAGGGGTTAAAACTTTTAATAGAGTATCCCATTCATAATTGTTGAAATTAAGTCATTTTTGTTTATTTAAGTAATGCATGTAACATTAGGCACTCTTTATTATTGCATATCTATTATTTCTATTCTTGAATTATAAAGTACTTGGATTTCTTTATATATAATGTACTGCTAGTGCTATTCTTAAATTATTGTCACACCGTATTAATTTTTGAAAAAATACACAAAAGATGGTAACCAGAATATAATAATTGCATGCAACACACTTTTTTCGTTTACATATGTGTAAGACATCGTTGAGAGTTAATTCCAAATTATCTTCTAAAGAATCTCTTTAGAAAATTTGTCTATTTGAAGGATAATCGAAATCATAATTAACATTTATGTTATATAATGCCCTTCCCCCCCCTTGAAAAAAATCATTAGTAGAGTCGTGTGAAGGAAAAGTGCAGAAATTGTTTTCAGTGGCGTAACGTACAACCCCGTAACCACGACATCGCGTGATGAGGGTCCAAGAGCTTGACTGAAGCCAAGTTCGTATAGTTTTTCAATCCTTTGTAAGATCCGACATGGGGCCCTGGATTCTAGGGGGCCCAGAGTCTGATTGCTGCTAAGTACGTAGGGTCTTACAAACATTTGTAAGATCTTATTCCCAATTACTCTTCGTATTCACATAATCAAAAGGAAATTTTTTAGGTTATTTTTTAATACAATTCTTAATAATAAAACTCGAACAATTGGGAGCAGTATAAAAATATAGTATTTAGGGATGCTTAAGTTTTGTTCCGCTTACATATTATGGCATTAAAGCAATTTTTAAAAAATAGTATTTTACTATTGTAGTTTATATTGATATAAAGGTCGATTTTGATTTTCTTGGAAATCATTCCACTTTTCGTGCTAAAATTATTACACACTACATTAAATCTTTGACATGCTATAATCACTTCTAATTTTTTTCCTTACTTTAAAACAAGCAATCCATATTGTTTGGTGATTAAGTCATTACTAATTTGATATTTTAGTTGAAAGAAAAAAGTCTACTTTTTGCAATGCTTGTTGTGTAAGAGGACTTGGAAAATGAGATTGTGTGTTGAAAAGTAAAGTTCAAAAATATTGCACTATTTTAACTGTTTTCGTTTACTTCATTAAAATATTTTTTTTTATAAAATGATTCAATTATTTCTTTATTAAATCATTTTCCAACCATTGTTTTAGTAAGATATGAAAATGAATACATTCTCTTGTTTGAAATAATTAAATGGCATTTAAATATTTCAAGCATAAGTAATTACAGTTTTCATTTTATAATGTCATAAAAGATATTTTGTTTTAGTAAAGCGAACGAACGATATTAATACATTTATTAGATACTTTAGTAATGTATTAAAATATAAGTATTGAAAACGGTTTAAATGAGTTAACGACAAATGATTTGGGAGATTCGTTTAAAATTGATTTATGACTTCTGACTACATAAGTAAATACATAAGCATTAAATTTTGTTCTTTGATTTTACAAAATCCTAGTATAATCAATACAGGAGAATGCGAGGGTAATCTTGGGTGGATTTGAAATGTTTAATTTGAAAATTCAATATAAATTATGCTTAAAAAGCTGAGGGAGAGCAATGAGAAATTATATTACAAAATAATACATTTTTAGTTAGGACATAGAACAAGAAAAATGTTTCGTTATAGGGTTTTACTTTTTTATATTTTTGCAAACTCTATGAATTTTCTTGTACTTACATCAGCGTTTCTCAAACTGTGGAGCGTGATAACTCTACAAGGGGGGCGCGTGCATTCGAAAATAAAAGATTTTTTAAAAAATAACTGAAATAAAAATTTAAACAAAATACTTTTTTCTGACATCATGAAAAAATACACATTTACACTGATATAATTTATAAATATATATATATATATAAATATATATATATCTTTTGGTAATATTACGTCATCAAAAATAAAAGCTTCGATTTTTGATCCTATAAGCAAATAAAAAAAACATTTTGTTTTAATTGCTGTAATCCCAGATGAGATATTTTTATTACGTTTCTTTTTAAAGCTAAAATACGACTCTATCTGAGAAAAAACAAAACCCAGATCCAGAATCAAAAAATGTTTAAGAAGATAAAAAAATTCATCACTGCCATTATTATTAAAATAATGTACATTAGACGTAAGAAAAAAAGGAAGACTTAATTCACTTTTCATCCCTGATCAAGCAAGGGAAGAACTTGATGGAAGAGATAATGCATATTATTCATAATAGCGAAAGTTAATTTGAGAAAAGCGATGGGCATGAAACGAAAGGAAAATTTTCAAATGCTTCTTAAAAAACTTCATCAACTAAAATAGGAAACCATAAGTGTACCACGACACACTGCGCCCTGTCAAAAAGACACAAGCAAGAAAAGATTCAACATGCTATTTTTCCATCATCAAAAGACAGTAAAACTGCAATAACTTGAACAAAATAATAGTTTTGCCTGCAAATAACATTCCTGTAATATTACTGGATTTTTTCTGAAAGTATCAAAGAAAGATTGAAAAGTCCTTGAAAGTAGGTAAGTATACTTTCTCTTAATTAAATTATTCACTGAAATTACAATTTTTATTTTGAACACAAAAAATAGTTAGAAAAAAGGATTAGGGTGACTAAGTCACCCCGAACGATCAATGACATTAGTATCGAGTGCGTGCCTGATCCCGGATTAAGACATTTTGAAGTCTTCTCACTTTAAATATTAAAAATAACACAATTATTCTTCATCAGAATTTTATATTCTTTTTCATTGTTTAACATTATATCTAAATGCTAATTCAGTGAGACTTAAAACTACAGTTTATTTAAAACTATTTACAATATGACCATTCATTTTTTTAAAAAAAATCATTTTACATTTTTGTATACATTGTCGTGCACTTTGCTATATTTTCCTTGCAATTAAGCTATTTATCATGAATAATGTTTTATTTTTTTTAAAAATGTTCTCGTGCAAAGAGCGGGTACTTCAACTAGTATACTTTTAATGTATCAATACTGCACAAGGTATTTTTAACTTATTTCTTAATATTAAATTAAAACCATGTTTTTTATTATTGTTGTTAGTGACTTCCATGGGCTCTTCTTGAAGAGCAAAATTGGCTTAATATTAGAAATTGACACTTTGATTTATTTTTCCATATTTAGCTGAGATCTATAATTTGTCTTCAAAGCACCAGCTGCAGAAAATCCGGTTTCACAAAGATAGGATGTTGAAAATGGGGTAATATAGTATACGAAATGCTTTTGTTTTCACTGCAGAAAATTCATCATCCACCTCTGCCCAAAATTCAAAGAGCGATTTATTACAAAAATGACTTTTAATTTTGCCACTGGATGTAAACTCTATGAAGATTTCTTCTACTGCAGTTGACATCCCTACTGAAGCATTTTGAAATGGATTCCTAACCCACTCGTAACTTACTATCAAGCTGTCCTCATCAAGAAAATACTTTTTAAATTTTTTTTCCAGCATGGTTAAATTATTTTCTATGGTTTTAAAAACAGCTTCCACATGTTCTTTGGATTTGTAAGTTTTCACACATAACATACAGGGGCTTTTTGTTCTCCATTTACTTCAGTAGTGATAAATCCAAAATTTAAGTGTTCTTCAGAATATTCTCTTGATTTAATTTTCGGAACCATGCTCGTCTGTGTATTTGTTGATACTTTGTTATAATCAAATGTTTCCTTACGACATAAAAGTATATCTATGATTTTGTTTTAATCTACTGCTGTAAATACCTAATACTGTTAATTATAACTAACACTCGCGTGCACAAATTGTAAAATACACATTCAAGATAGATTCGGTCGGTATAGAAGTGTCGGCTCGACCAAAATTGACTAGAATTGTACGAGATACAGCATTTCTACAGGTTTTTCGCAGACGTCCGATAGGTTGCCCAGACTCATTCAAGGGTTCCCGAGAATACCAAATGTGATGGAAATGACAAATAGCAACAGTGGTCAACAGTTTTTTCTGTCGGGCCGCATACATATGATGTCTATTTCACGCTGGCCGCAACATGATAATTAATGGAGGGGAGATGCTTTAAGAGCAAGATAACAAAGAAAATTTAAAATGTGGAAATTGATCAAAATATTTTAACTACTACTTTGCTTTTTTTTAATTAATTTTTTTATATTTTTGTCACTGAATTTTTCTAAATTAAAAATATTTAAGACAATTCTTTCACAATTTCTGCATCAGTAACAGATTTCATATGATAACCAATTATATAACAAATTTCATAAGGTGCATTTGTTATCGCTGAGACATTACCACAGACAAATATTTTTTGCTGTTGTAAAGATTATTCAAGAAAGACTATTTATCATGTCTTGAAAGAGATCTTCGAGGAAAAGTGTCATTGGACGATTCCTGTTTATTGGTATTTTTAAAATACTTTCATGACAAATCAAACAATTACTGAACCCCATGCTTGTTTTCTACTACAAATTAGTCCATATCCCCATCGTCTTAAAATTATCTTCGAATATTTTTCACTTAAATGATATGAAAGATAGTTAAAAATTAGTTCCACTCATAAAATAGTCACTACTCCATTGTTGACTATTATCACTAATCAGAAAATAATTTCAATTTGCACCCATACGATATCGACAGCAAAAGGAAAAATTGATATGTTTGATTTTTAGCAATGAATTTCCCACCAAATTTTCATAAATAAATAAATTAATTTCTCAGAGAAATGGGTTATGACCAGGCCACTTAAAAAGATCCGTAGGGTCGAAAGTTGAATATCGCTGGACTAGACTATTTTTCTAATGACATTTTTACTTTTAGAAATGGATGATGGAGGAAATAAATCTTTAACTTAATATCATTTTGCAATCTACTCCAACTTAAAAATTAGAGAAAGAGAAATAACATAACAATTATACTATTACTTAAAAGTAATTTAAATTACTTTAAAGTAATATATACATTATTTAATACGAATCTTGTTAGTTTGTACGCTTCATAATTAAGATAAGATCGTATTGTAACTTTAGCGTCAAAGTGCATTATTATTGCTTTCAATGCCTTGTTATTGTATAAGGGGAGCGCGATAAAAATTATGATTGAAAATTTGGTCGCCAGTATTGGAAGTTTGAGAAGCACTGACATACGTTTCTATTCGCAAATTGATTTATTTTGATATGTTTAATAAATATTGTACAGTATAAGGAATATGCCCCAATTCGATATCAGTATTCTACGTTCCAAGTTGATGTTGGCATTTGCCAAGTTGAGCGATAACATTACTGTTTTTGGTTACCTAGATTTTTTACGTTTTTATTGTAATTATCATCATTATAACGTAAATAATAATTGAATTCTTTTTTGGTTTATTTTTATAGTGGTAAACCTATTAAAATTTCAGACGATTTTTTTTTCAAATTTAACTATTTTTATATTTTACAATGTCAAGATTGTAGCTTTCTTCTTCTGACGCTTTTTCGAACATGGGTATTTCAAACATTATTGGTAAGTGCCAGTAATTTTCATGGAATTACATAATAATATAATAGGGCTCCACTTTGAATTTCGATGGATTAAAAAGATGCCGATTTGCGCTTTCTGTCTATTCTGTATTCTGAGTTCTGTTTTTATTTCCTCTCAGTTCTTGATTGAGATTTCGCTTATTTTGGCCGTTAAGAAATGTGATAAGCCATCGAAACGAAGTTTGCTGACAGGTTAATAAAACTTCGATGACGTATGTTTTAATGTAGATATTAAGGTGCGGATTTGCGTGGCCACAACAGTAGATTTATAAAGCATAACTCTTTATTCACTGACATCAAACTGCTAATTTCAGTTTTTTTAATACAAATTCCATTCTTTATTTATTAATTTTTAATCGTCCATTGCTCAGTGAAATTCATCGAGAATTCGAAATTTTCTTTCCTTTTATTATTATTGTTTCATTTTTTCATATTCTGCTTTTCATATTTTCCCCAAAATTTCTATAAATACCTCTTTTTTATATTCTAAATCATAGAATTGTATTTATCAGGTTTGTTTTAAACAAAAGAATTGACATTTTTGCTTAATTATTAATCATTTATTTAAATTATATGTATTTAAACTCTTTTGTCAAAATTAGCAGTTCTTGTGAATTATTTTCATATCGAGTTTTTACTTCGAGGCTTTCATCTTGTATTAAAAACTATTTGGTGTCAACATCGTATTTGGCGATATTTTAAAAACCACAGCACAAAAACGTTTGAAAAGTTCCAAAGAGTAAGTGCTTACTATAAATTTAGCTTTAAATCAGGATAAAATACTTAGATTCCACAGTTGCAATATTAAAATGCAATAGATTATATCTGAGATAGCAATACTTGTAATTATTTAAAATATTTAACTGCGATATTAACATTGAGTAAGAGGAATTTATTTTATTAAATTTGATCACATACCCATTTTATTTCTTAAAAATACATAATAAAGATCTCGTAATGCAAAGTGATATGGTTAAAAACAGAGATAACTGTTTCGATAAACACAAATACCATTTTTTTTATCTCCGCATTTGTATATGAACAAATTTTTTGAACTCTTCCAAATCTTCTTTTAAGATGCAAACAATAAATAACAAAAACACGAAGGAATAAATGTTTATCTCTTTAACTTGAAGTCGCTTCTGCAACGTAACGATCAGCAAGCTACCCATAATACTTACTTACATCATCTAAATGTTTTCAATACCTTTCACTTTGTATATAATACAATGCCATGCATATAAGCAGATTATTTAGGTTATTAATTTTTCACTTTTAAAAATCAATTTTTTGTAAACAATAATTTCTTAAAATCTAATTAATAGAATTTTAATTTTAAAAGATATATACATTGTTAACAATGACAGTTAAATACGAATGAATATGAATCAAATAATTTTTCCTCATATCATTTTATGCACCTAAGAATCAAATATCTTTACGTTTACTTCGTGCAAACTCACACAATTTTTACATCTCGTGAAATCATTCATAATTTATATGCAGACACAATACTACACAGATCTGGCATGTTTCCTTGCTTCCAAATTAATTTGAATTATATATCTAAGAAAATACATCATAATTGATTTGTTGTACATTAAAATACAATTGAATCTCTTGTTTATATCACAGATCTCATATTCAACGAATAAAAAATTATATGTTTGTGAGATCATGTACAAATCTATAATTCATAATATTTTCTTTGGTAAATGTTTCCTAACTAAAAATAAATTTTAAAATTAAAATATTTTGATTTAAATTATGTCATCTCACTTAACAATTTTTTACTGTGGTTTAATTAATGTCTAAATCAGCTAACATTAAAATGTTCAGTTAAATAAAAATGTATTTTCAAATCACGTGTATATCATATTATAGTATGCATGGAAAATAAATTAATATTTTGAGAAAATTTGATAAATAACAAACTTGCAACTAAGTTTTCAATGTAAAATAAATAACAAACAGTTAAAAGGGAATGCGCTTGATGCCATATTTCTGTCATTTGTCTGAGGTTTTAAATTAAAACACTGACAGGAATAATATTATATTTAATATTCATATATTTAAGCGAGGGGAAGCTGTATACAAATGTAAATTGGAATTTTCTTCTTATCAGGTTTGTCTGATTGGAATTTCATAACGTTGCAATTAAAACAGTTAAAGGGGGATTAATAAGGAAATAAATATAAATTATAATCCATCAGAAATTGATTTCCTTTCAAAATGTTGGAATTTCATTTATATTTTTATTATTTACTTATGAATCGTTGAGATTCTTGATATAAACTTGTTTTTGTAAGTATTCCCCTTTATATATAATTCTGTCATTTTGACATTAGTCAAGAACTAATTTAACTTCAGTTCCTTTTTGTTGTTGTTGATAAGTAAATAACTGGAATTATATTTGATAGTTAAGAAACTATTCCTATTATTACTATGGTGAATATAATAATTGTAACACTAAATACTTTCTGTAAATGGCAATTAGAAAATAGAAGGAAATTAATTGAAATTTAAGCTGTAATATATTCTCTTATAAATTCCTATAATATATATTATTATATATAGTGCGCCTAGAGTTTGATTTTCTTCTTGTTGACTTTTAAATTTAATGAAAATATATCTTAGAGTTTAATTAAAATTATAAGCAATATATGAAGCCTATATTGGATGCGCTAAATGTCAGATTAAATATTTTTCTTTCAAATATGATACGTTGTAATTAAGATGCATGTATGCAATCTAATTTTGTAAGTGTCACTAAATTAACAATTAAGCATATATTTTTATACAAAGATAATAATTTTCAAAATTATTAACTATGAAGGGAAACAGTCAAAATGAGACTGTATCAAATTATTTATTAATGTTCGAAAACTATTTGAATGACACATACTATGAATTATCTAGCAAATGGAATATGTTGTTTCTTTGCAGGTCTAATCTAAATAGAAAATACATCTTGTTATTCTTGATTCAAAATTAAATAAATGTACTACAATCTTCTGCAATTAGTCTTCATTGTATTTTAGAAGTCACTGCTGCACACATGAATTAAGTATTCTTTGTTTTAGCTTCTAAGTATTTTAAACATAAATACATATATTCTTTTTCCTTTTTAACCAATATTCATTTCACTTCAAAGCAAACATAAATTCATGTTTGAACCATTTCTGAACACATTGTGTTTTCCAATAAATTGAAATATGTTTAATAATCATTTAAATTAGAGACAGATGTATTAATTGAAATAAGAATTTTTGCTTTTTATTTAAATTATTTTAAGTTTAACCATTTTGTTCATATTTTTCATAACCAATTATCTATTTAAAAGTGAATTCAACTTTCCTAAACCGTCCATAATATATATTTCTGATTAAAAGCACGTTAAGTAAATTTATTTATATTTTGTTGATTTGATTAATAAGAAAATAATTTATACTCTACGAATAAAACCGATTATTTCTACTACATGCTGAATATAATATAAAACAGAGAATCCCTTCCAAACATGACCAAAAAAATAACCCAAAAAAATTGAGCAGAACTCTATAAATACACAGCAAAAAATCATTTTTAAGGGAATTTTCTAAAATCAAAGAGCGTGTATTTTGGTATTCTTATTCGATCAATCACAAAAACAGAATTTATCTTCAGAATTTTATAAATATTACACTGGTGGTACAGTAAATTAAAAAAAAGCTTCAAGTAATTAGTATATTTTACTATAAAACTAATGCATTTCTAACAACATAAAATTTGAACACACTAATATTGATAAATATTTGAAAAACATAAATTAGCGTACCTTCTGTTACCTACAAGATAACATTAGAAGGTGGCACAACAGATTCAATCTACATTCCTGTACCATATTATAACTAAATTATACAGTTACTCTGAAAAATCCAGTTACTTTTTTGTATTATATTTAACAAGTTTAAAGGAAAGCAAGAATTAAAATTAGCATGCTTTTATTTATCAAGCCATGGAATTAAATACGTTGGTATTATTATCAAAATTCAGATTCGGAGTTTAAAAATTTACAAATATAACACCCACATAATGTATTTTAGCATTCTTATCAAAATTTCTTATTTTTATTCTAAGAGTTATTGCGAAAATTAAAAGCTATGTGTGTGTGATAACATCAATTTTAAACACATATTTTTGTAATTACTTAAAAAGAAAACATTTATTTTACGTGTTTATTTATTTACAAACATTTATTTTTATTTTACGAAGATCTATTTTCAATGAGTAAAGGCTATTTAATAAAAAGCTATACTAGTATATTTTATTTTAGCTTACAGTGTACTAATATGTATGTAACACCTACTTACCATTTATAGCTATAGAATGTAAAGGAATGTATTAAGATTCAATTACTTCATGTGGAGACAACGCATCTCTGTAGAATATATGTAGTTGTATACACATAGCTACACAAATAACTTAGATAATTACAAATCTTTTAAGTGTAATACTGTTCTAATTTTTTAAAAGCACAACTATGAAATTTTCCGGATTATTTTTAAAACAATTTGATGGGTAAGAATTTCATATACAGTAATTAAAATTTTGTCTGTATAAAAAGAATTGATCTTTTACATCGTACTATTGTTAAAATGTTTCTAAATAACACATTTATGGGAAATAAGGCTTGTTTCCTTGGGTGCTAACTTTAAATTCAATATACGTATAGCAATTGTGGGAGGACAATATATCATGAAAAAGAAAGTTATGAAATATTAATAGTTTAATTCTGAGAACCTCTAAATATCCTAAGTCATTCTACTTCAAATTATATTCTGGAAATTTGCACCTGAAAGCTCACACACACTCAAGAGCCAGCAGCCATAGCTTAGTTTCCCCGAGTAAATACGTCACAGTTCCCTAATCCTATGCTATATAGTTAACTTGCATTAACTAGAAACATTAAGTATAATACGCTAGCATTTAATACAAGTATTTGAGTGCATAAATTTTGAAAATGCGAAAAACATCTGTAAATTCTTTTATTTTTCGCTTTAGTTAGATAACTTAATGGGAAATAAATAAATTTTAAAGTTTCAAAAAAAGTTTCATTGCAAAAATCCAAACAAAACAACTTAGTTTCTTCAATATAAGAACAATTACATAAAATTTAAGTGACATAAAAGTGAAAATTGTAAAATAATTTTAAATACGAGAAGGACGTTTATTTTCAGTAAGAACGAAATCTGAGTTTTTTGGTCATTGTAGCAGTCAATGTAGCAGTCCCAAAACAAGTCAAATGTAATCAAAATAATAAAACTTTCATTTACTTTAAATATAAGACTTTACCTTTATACAGAATGTCTACAAATTAGTCGGGAAATGTTGTTATCTTAGAGCATTCAAAATATTAAATGGAAATAACCTGTTTTAAGTCAGACTAGTATCAAAATAACCGAAGTTTATTTATTAAAGGTGTTAGATGTCATTTGGGGGTTGGAAAATCCTCATGCCCTCCTAGATCATGAAGTGTATAGTCCTAAGATTTGTCATTTGTGCAGTGAATGTTTCGAATATTTTCTACCCATTTTTCTTCGCTGAAAAAAGTTATAGTTATATTTACCAGTACATACTAATAATGTTTAATGCCAATCATCAAGGAACAAATGCCGGGAATTTACATTTTTGAAAAGGATGGCGCGATTGATCACTACCACAACGACATTACTTCTTACCTCAATGTTAGATTTGACGCTGCAGTTAATTTGATCGGCGGAAACATGCTGATAAATCTATGGAAAAAACTTATTTACCGAGGAAACATTTGCATATTAACGAAAGAAAGCCACATCAAACATTCGTGATAATGGTAAACTTGGACTATTTCTCTACCATACAACGATATGTACTTTAATGT